>WNHD01001495.1:0-27448 GCA_011057455.1 Ganaspis sp. Gsp50 | reverse complement strand
ATCCAAAGTAATGCAAGAATATCAAATATTCTTTCTTCAATTATTTATAAAAATATATACAATAACATTAAAAAATATGTTTAATTATAAATATATTATCATTGTTTATACTTCGTAATAACTTTAAGGATTATTATCGGACAAATGTTGTAATAAACATTGTTTTTCACATACTATGTTACGAGGGGACAAAATGTCCCGTTTCGGTAGTTCTAGATATGCCGGTCCAGACGAAAAATCGTTAAACGATATATTGGTATCAGGACCAACGATCCAGAGTGACTTATTTGAAATTTTATTACGGTTCAGAAGACATCGATTTGTAATCACAGCGGACGTCATTAAGATGTATCGCCAGGTATTGATCGATAAAGCTCAATGGAGTTTGCAGCGCATAAGTTGGCGTTCGCTGAATCCTATTTGCCGCTTGATACCTATAAACTTGTACAAGTTCGGCCTCATATTTAGCGATATGTTGCTTATTTGAAATTACCCTGAATATAAAGAATTCATCCTCCATAATTAGCAAAACAATAGCAAATGACTTTTGCGTCAATGATATATTAACCGGTGCAGATACACTCGACGATTTAAATGTCATTCAGCGAGAACTTGTAACTAATTTGCGAATGGGCAGGTTCGAACTGCGGAATTGGTCTGCGAATAATCAAGATATGTGACATGATCTGAAGAAAGGGACCTTACAATCATTTGAAATTAGGTTATTTTCGTATACTGTCGAGAAAAACTGTTTTTGTCTGCAAATAATTAAAAGGAAAGAATTAATTAAGTTAAAACTGTCAGCAAACATAACCTAATTTCAAAAACTTGTAAGGTCCCTTTCTTAAGATCGCGTCACATATTATAATTGATATTCAGACATGTGAGGAGCACGATTTGAACTTTGTTATCAGCATGACTGAAGATTTCAGGACTCTTGGTCTTCTATGGAATCCCGGTCATGATAACTTGCTCTTTACAGTTATTCATAACCCGAAAGGATCACCAGTCACAAAGCGTCTGATCTTGTCCTGCATTGAGCAAATCTTTGACTCACTAGGATTGATCACACCGTTCACAATAGTTGTAAAAATTATTTTGCACAAGTTGTGTCAAATTAAACTATCATGAGATGAATCGATTCAATTAGATCTTAGAACAAAATGGCTCAAACTTCAAGACAATTTGTCCGCCCCTGATGAAATAAAAATACTACGGCAAGTATTATGTACAAATCCTGTAAACGTTCAGATGCATACATTTTGTGATGCGCTTGAGTTGGCTTACAGAACTTGTACATATATTAGATCTCGTGATAAATTTAACAATTGCACAGTACGACTTTTGAAGTCAACATTTCGAATGGCTCCATTATAGTGGAAATTTCCTTTGACGGTCTTTATTATTGGACCGACAGTATCATCGCTCTGTCTTGGATGCAATCTTGTCCTAGCAGATGGAAGACATTTATTGCAAACGAAGTCTGCGAGATTCATGATAACATAGGTCGTTTAAGGGGAGGTCCTACTTTAAATAATAAAAAAATCGAGTTTTTTTTGCCTAAATCTTTAGGGTATATATCGAAAAATATGTACCTGATCAAATCCATTTCAAATCAAGCAGGCGAATAAGATCAAATTTCAGATTTAGTTGCCAATCGAATATATTATTCTTCATGGAAAATAAGGAGAAACGTATTTTTCCGATTTGAAATAGAACGTTTTTAAAGAAGTTGTAAGCAATTTAATTTCTCTCGTTAAAAATAAAAAAAAAATGTACGCCCAGCTGAAAATTCTTGGGTGAGATCTTTTATCAGATGTTGTAAAATTACTTGTGCCTCATCAGTGGCCAGAACTTGCATACGAAAAGATGCATGTTCAACATCTGAATTTTAAACATGATCTTAACTATGTTCTTGCGAAGGATTCCGAGCAAGATCACTGACTGGAATGAGATCTTGCATAGTCTTTTGATTTGAACAATTTTAACACTGGTGTTCTTGACAGCGAGAACTTTGACAGGATTGTGTCTAACTGAAATGTGTACAAGAACTAGCCCATTTTCTTCAACAAGTTCTTGGATAGGTTCCTGCATGCGATTTCGCGCAAGAACTTATGCACGAACCAAAGAGAGGAAAGTTTTGTGTAGAAGAGATCTTTGGTAGGATATCATCAGGTTTCTTTGGTAAGATCTTGCGTGAGAAGAAATATTTAATTAAAAAAATATATAAAATAATAAATGTTTCTATTAAAGATCGAGAATCTGTAGAATAAACCATAAAAATTTCAGCCTGATCGGTGCAATACTTATCTTTCTGTAATGTCAGCCAGGTCAAGAAACGGTGTTTAAGAAAAAACAAATTTACTACAATACCCCTTTACGCATAAGAAACTGCAATTCACAAAACTGTCTACAGCTCACAAATTTTAAATAATTTTGTTGATTCTTGTCTTGAAATACTCACAATTAAATTCTTAAGAGCCTTCAGAAATCAGTTTTGACATTTTTTTTATTAGTTCATATTGTGCGCTCCAGGGATACGTTATTATTATATCGACGGCTTTTGAAATCTTATTAATATGTTAAAAGCTAATTCCTCATCGCGAAGTCATTTTGAACTAAGCAAAATTTAAAGACATTTTACATTCAAAAATAGTAAATAAAAAATTCAAATACGTATGAGAAAAAATAAAGAATTGTAGTTTATAAAGCTACCTCTTAGAAATTTTAAAGACATTGAAGCACCTATAAAAAAATTAGTACATTAATGTAATTCATGTTTGAAGCTTGGCAAAAAGGCTTCAGAGATAAAATAATTTCAGCTCCTACGCATAATCAGCTCATAGAAATCGTCTAAATTTTTTTATATTGTCAATTAGGGTCTAAATTTTGAGTGAACAAATTTACAAAAATAAAAACCTAAAAAATTCTGTAAGATTTGCTGGGACATCAATTTCAGGAAAATCACGCATTTAGAACTTTCAATCAGTATTTAGTATACTGACTATATATTATTCTTACATTTTAAAAACACGTTAAACATAATTCGAAGTTAGAAAAATATTAAAACTAACAAGATAATAGCTGCTCAAAAGCTTTATCATTTTCTCTTTGAAAACTAACTTGAGAACGAACAAATTTATACTTTATGAAGAATATAACGTCAATACCTTATATGAACTACTTTTACATTTGGAAACGCTTTCAACCTAATTTAAAGTTATAAAAAGGATAAATATGAAATCACATCTGCTTTAAAGCTTTGGCAATTTTTTCTTAGAACATTAATTAATGTACAGTCTATTTTTTAAAATTTAAATTTTTTATGTAAATTTGTATTTTATCCGTGAAATAGGGTAATTTTAGGAGATAAAGTTAAAAAAGGGGACTTTTAGGAAAAACAGGGTACAGCTGTGAAGCCTGAAAATGTAAAAAAGTTAAATAATCTTTGGCGATCGTTTTGTTGATATGCACATTTTTTTAAAATAGTTTCAAATCGGGTGAAGTGGGAAATCGCTTGACAGGTGAAGTGGGAAGTGTAATTTACCATATACTAAGTGCAGCGATTTAAAATTTCAATAAGAAGTTCATATAAATCTATTTCCTACAGATTATTATAAAGTATTATAGTATTCTATACTTTATCACACTATATAGTGCCAGCGATTTAGACATTTTTATTTTAATTATAATTAAATAATAACTAGTATGTATTATTATGATCGTTAAAAATGAATACTATCGATTTAATAATTTTTGAACATTTTTTTAAAACAACTTTTTACTATTTCCCACTCCACCCGACAATTTCTCACTTCACCCAACATTAATTATTTTTTAAGTTCATAAATTAGAGTGGTAAGTAACATTTAATGTGCAATGATGCATAGAAAAAGATAGTTAAGATCATCAAGAAGTATTAAAAAATTATTACTTATAGAAGTTTAGCTCTTAATAACTTTTATGATCTCAAATTCAAAACTATTCCCACTCCACCCGACTTTCCCCTAAATAATTATTATAAAAAATTTAAATTACCTGTTCTTGCATTGATTCATCTTTTCCACTTCCTTTCACTTTTTTTAGAAGATTATTTTTAGGATCATTATTTGAGTAATCCAATGCTTCAACTTTAATAATAACTTCTTCTCCTTCTTTAATTGAATTCACGAGTTCAGTAACATTTTTAATGGATGACACATCTTTTTCAGCTTCAATTATATTTACCTAAATGTTTAAGCAATGGAATGAAAGTTTAAAGAATATTAAATTCTAAATATTTTGTTGTAAAATATATGGGGTAAAATTTCGCAAGTGATCCAAGCGAAAAAATATTCTCGTTTCGGGATGAAACTTGCACAAAGTTAATCAAAGTTTGGTGCTATGGACGAAACTCATGAATAGGCCCCAAAGCTTATTTAATAGAATTTTAATATGTCAGAAAAAAAGTTGACTTAATGAATTTGAAGCCTAATTTTAATTTGCACAATTTTCTACCGACATTTTTATTTCTTCCTTTTTCTATTTATAGGTGTTAAACAAGGATGAAAAGCAAGATATCGGTAGAATTTTATGAAAAAATGTAATTCAGATTTTTGACGATTCGGTCATTTGGAAGTTCAGCCACTTGGAAATTCTGTCACATGATAATTCGGTTACATACACATTCTGCCGTAATAAAATTTTGTTTTCTAAACAGTCGCTCACATATAATTTCGTATAAATTAAAAGTTGGTTCTATTCAAATTCTGTTGAACACCAATTCTACCTAATAAAGATTCTCTTTTATGAAAGTTTGGATAAGTAGAAATTCAGATAAATATTAATTCTCAAATTTAAGATTTCAAACAAAACTCTTTTTATTCTTCTTGCACTCAGCATCAAACCAAGGTTTAGAATTTATAATTTTACTAGGGAGTGTAGAAAGTATTTGCAGATTTAAATCTGTCTCTTTAATATTATCAATTAATTTATTAGAAAGATTGTCAATTGTAAAATCGTCTGCGACCTCGGGTTTTGGATAAATTAATGCTTCCTTGTATAATTCCACCGTTTCGTTATGCCATTTAAAAATAGAGGTGTTTGTGTTATTACTCAAAGGAACAATATTACAAGTATCTCTACGCAAAAAATCGCAATTATAAATTATGATCAGATCCAGTTAAAAGCGTTAAAACTTTAAAATCATAAATAGCATTTAAACTCTGAGAATTAACCCAGACGAGGTCAACAATCGATCGGCTTTCGTAATTTAAGTAGGTAAAATTCGCAGGGCAGTCACCTTAAGAACTACCGTTAAGGGTGAACAAATCAAATTGTTCAAAAGATTCAGTTAACAATTTTCCTTTATTATCTAATGTCAAATTCAAACTAAATCTATCTTTAACAAACCTTGGATTAAAAAAAATTTCATCCTTTAACTGATTTGATTCTCCTATTTTACAATTAAATCACTCCCTATTATAACCACTTCATTTGGGAATATTAAACTAATTTCATAAATCTCTTTTAATCTATTCAATACATTTTCAAAATCTGCATTAGGACTAATATAAACTGAGCCAATAAGAATATTCAAGTCGTTACCTGTAATCTTAACAAAAATATATAAGACTTGATATCTTCGATAATCCCTTCAACTTTTAACATTGTTGCATTCATATTATTTTTTAACTCCAAAAGGATATATTTTAGGTCTGCATTTGATGTCATGATTTTAAATTATTCGTCACAAACACTAAACAAAATTCTATACAATCATAACTCAAACTCATTTATCACTCACAATCAAAACTCGTCTGTTCTGTTCAACGGTTCGATCTGAACTCTGCGGCTATTTTACTTATAAACTGCTTTTACACCAAAGTTTTAAATTTCTCGTAATTGCGTAAAAAAATTCTTTTCGCAAAATAAAAAAATACCTGTCTTCTTATTTTTCACAAGGAATAACATATTTCAGTAGCAGTTAAATCTACAACTTGAAGTTGGTTGGCCTGCATGATTTCAAATGGAACCAGCCATTATTTACACTAATTATTTATATATGGGTAATTTTCCAGGAACCGGTCACTTTCGAGATGATAAATTTTAAAAAAATTATTTGTAATTTGATTTCTTTTAAAATATCGTCGACCGGGGATATTGTTCTCACAGCTACTTTTTAATTAATAAAATGTTAATATTGAAGTGTTTAAAGTTCTTGCTTGGTGTAAATATGGTTTTAAATCTTGTGAATAAATGGTAATAAATGTCTTTATTAAATTATTTTTCAGAAAACAGAAAAAAATGCATAAAGTTGGAAAATATTTGTCGTCAGTTAATCAAATCCGACAAAATCATCTTTGATCTCCTTAAATGTTATAGTGACTTTAACAATGTTACAAGTGCGTGTAATCAATTTATTTGTGATGAAGTATAATCGGTGACCTAACTTTTTTATTGAGTATTTTAGAAAAAAATGTAAAAAACTAACGAAAGAGATTTCTAGCGAATATTGTTCTCATTACTTAAATTTACATAAGATCAATTATTTTTCAAAAATTTGTTTCCTAATATGTCAATAAGTGTATAGTTCATCGCTTTTAGACATTTTTGACAGGCTTTTTTGTCAAGAAACTAGAAATAAGTAATTTACGTGAAATGCAACATAACCTCAAAAATATAGCTGTCATTAAATGCTGCTTATTTGTTAATCAATATGTAATTTTAAAATAATGTTGAATTTTGAATAAATATTTTCAAACATATTATTAAAACTGTTAATTCTCATCGCGCAAGAGGTGCTGAATATACTTTAATGAATTTATAATTTTAAAATAACGTTATTTTTAGAGTTAATTTGGATTTCAATAAAATGACTGTGTTTTATTTTTAGAAATGTTCAATAATTCCTACAAAAATAATCTTTTTTAACCATTTTTTTTAACTTTACTCTGGACTTCCTACCGAAAAGATTTCATGTGGCTTAAACGATGAAAAAATATTTTAAATTAATTTTATAAGTAAACAAATTTTGCTGGGAACAATAGCCCCAAACACAGGAAGAATATACCCAAAACTTTGAGATTTTATCAAATTTGTCGGAAAAATCATGGTTATATCTATTACAGTTTCTAAGATATTCGTTCAAACTTAGTATGGACGCAGACTCACATACATGTCGTTAAAAACATGCTTTTTGAGTTCCTGAGTACAAGAAACGTCGAGAAATTATGATAACTCAAAATCGAATTTTTGGAGGTAAAACAGAATTTCCTCTATGAGGAAGCAAAAACAAAATATTTTTTAACAACATAAGTTATTGCACAATTTTTTGGAAAAATGCTTGGTATTTTATTATATAACATTTTTGTGCACCAACACACTTCCAGGCACATGTTTTACCCAAAATGTCCAAAAATATACAGAGATCATAACCTCTAAACTGTAGTTGCGCATTAGAAGGTTGGATATAGTTCGTGAAAATGAACATAATTTGAACAATGTCTAGTGAATAAATTGTATAGTTTCTGTAAAAGCAAAAACAGATTCACACTAACATAATAAATACAAAACTTACAAATCAATACCTATCACATATTCAATTAATATACAAATCACTCAGATTATTAATATCAGTTCTCGTATTAACAAAATTACTATATCTTACGACATAAAACAGTTCCTTAAACAGTCTTCCTATTAGGTTAGATTCACTACAAATAATTTGTGTACCAATAAATTTAAAGAGATGATCATTTACGTGAGAGTACGCTACAAGCGAAAGTGCTACTTTATCATTGTGACAATCGCGTTTATGGTAATTCATTCTATTTTTTATGTAGCTCATTGTTTTTCATATATAGACCTTGACACATTCGAATGGTATGCGATATACTACTTGATTTCTTTAACAAAAGGAGTGGTGTCCTTATTTTTCGAGATGTTTGTTATAATGAAAAACAACGTTAACATTTAAAGTTTTAAAAAATTTTAAGAAAAAAATATACAATTCGTTAACAAATTGTAAAGAGATAACTACTAAAATCAGGTTTATAAGAATAGTTAGCAACACTCAGACAAGCATCCGAGGGGCAAATAATTTTTTTAAAACTGTAGTTAATGTATTTATTTAAAAAGAAAATGGAATAATTGTTATCTCGAAAGATATCGAAAACCGTCTGCAAATTATCTTTGACAAAATTCATCTCTGACAGTTTGACAGCTCCATCAGCCAGAAAATAAACGATAGAAAGTTTATCTTTCATTAAAATGTTTGAATAAAAATTTCCGTATCTACCAGAGAAAGTGCTTTTTCTAAACCAATTGGTTTTAAGTTTATAATTTTCTCTCATAATTAAAACATCTAAAAGAAGTCTAATAAAATTAAAAACCATTTATCATTGAGATATGTATGTTCTTGTACTTTCCTCCATTTAAGTTTAACGCATTTCAGAACAAGATCTTTTGGAATATTTGTAAAGTGAGACTTAGCATACAATGGAATCAAAGTAAAATCATCGGAAATGTCAAAACTTCTAATTTCTGATACAAGATCAAAACTATTTTTTTTACAAAATATAATATATATATAATATATTGAAATAAAATATATATAACATAATATCGTTTTAAAAACAGATAATGAGACAATTTATCCTTAAACAGACATAAAATAAAATTGTGTAAAATAGAAATATATTTATTTTATTTTTGCTTCCTCCATGCATACCCTTTTTCGGGTTTTTTACATATCTAATACCCCTCCCAATTCTTCTCCATACGATTTATCGACAGTTGAGTCTTGGATGCATGATTTCGAAGTCTCGAAATATCACACAAACAAATCCTCAACGTCAAATCTCCCGCTCTAAGTATCTCATGTGCCGGAAAAAACCCAGGGCAAACGGGCGTGAACCCTCGATCCGCTACCGCAGAGCCCTAGGCATTTTCCAACTGAGCAACTCAGTCGGTTTTTATGTAAAATAGAAATATAAAAAAACTTATCCGGTGAAATGGTATCTCAGATTGGAAAGCTGCGGGGTCCTCAGTCAGTTTCCGAATGGGTTAAGAGAAAAATATGAATTATTAATGTTTTTAGTTGTTTTTAGCGTTTTTAGTTGACACTCTATAATATCAAAAAATCCTTTGACAAGGGCCCAGACATCCAGAAAATTTGATGTTCTGGTCAAGTTTTCACAATTCGGTACCCCACGCTCGCTTTCCCTTACTTTAGTTATTGTCAAATGATCGTTAGAAATCGCCACTTCCACATAAATAAAAATAATACACAAAAAAATGAAGCTAACACGTTTAGAAAGCAAAAAAATAATACAAAACACAATTAAAATTACTATCACTGTGTAGTCGGCGACTCCCAGAGTGTGAAGACTATTATTTGCTTTACAGTATGATAAGAGAGGGCAAGCGAGGTACAAACAGAACTTTTATGAAAATTGATAAAATCTTCCCTCAAGACCCTACACAGTTTACCCTCACCGGAACGTAGATTACTGACGAAATACCGCTACAGGCAATCTGCCTTCTTATAATAACTGAAATATCATTAAATGATAAATCATTGTTTTCCCTTCAACATAAAAACTCACTAAAAAATTACAATTATTAGATTAAAATAAAAAAATTTAATTTTAATTGTGAAAAATAATGAAATAATGACATTTTCTTCAACATTTTTTAATAATATATGGACAAATCCATATAATTTTTTACCTTGACGATTATTGAGAAAAACACATGAAAGCTGCAGTTTTTTAAAATTAAAATTTAAGTTATCAAATTTTGTTCATTTATGTGCTATCTGAAGTTTATATACAATATTACAACAGAAAAATGATATATTAATTAGTCTTATAGCAAAGTGAAAGAACGCTGAAATCGCACTTGATAATGTCAGAGAACACAGGTCGACACTCAAAATGATTCAAGCATCAGTCTAGGCTAGATTTTTCCTCGCAAAATATGGATCTGACATTAAAGACTTTCTATCACGTCAAGATTTGGAGAAAAATTGGTTTAAAAACAAAAAAGAAACGTGTTTTCGCCCATTTTTTAACAAATGTAATGGTGCTGACTTACAACTTCTACCTATTCTGTTTTTCGTTATTGGGTTTGCTTTTTACAATTTGGAGGTTATAATTTAAACATTCAAAATGGCGGATTAAGGATGTCGAACAAAAAAAATTAATTTAAAATTTAAATTAAATTTTGCAACATGTATTAGAATTAAGAAGAAAATAAAACTTGTATGTAAAATTTCGTATAATTAATTTGAGCTGCTGACACTTTGCTTGCGTATGATGTGTATAGCTGCAAAAAACAGAGTTCGAAAGACAGTTATAACCGCAACTAAGAAAACATTATTCAAAAATGTATGTATTTTCCTGTAATTTGGTACCATATGGGTTTTTATGGTTGCTATTGAAGTTAGTTTTTTTTATTGCTGGAATCCACAAAAATTTCCTGGATCCTCACTCTAAACTTTAGTCCCACATAACATATAGAACTTCCCAGAACATTCGGGATATTCAGGGAAGTTGTGGTGCTAAGTGGGGTCTTACAATTTTACGAAAAGAAACAATTTTTCAGAATTACTATCCTTGGGCGAAACTGAATCTAATAGAATTTATATGTTCGCCATCTAAAATGTGGAATTTTCAATGTTTAAATTACAACCACCGAATCGTAATAGGCAAACCTAATAACAAAAAACATAATAGATCAAAGTTATGTCAGCGAGTCACTGTGATATAGAACTTGCATGGCTGTAGTTATGAAAAGCGTGCGGTCGCAGATAAAGATGTGCTACATCAAAATTCACAATTGATTCAGGGTATTTTCGATTTGAATCTTAGAATTAAAAGTTCAGGCTTCAGTTTAAGCCTAGGTAGAATTTTCCATAACCTCAGGTTCATCCACTACATTTGGAAAAAAATGGTCGTAAACACGTTTCTTTTAGTATTTAAACCAATTTTTACCAAGATCTCGACGTAATGAAAATTTTTTAAGGCCAGATTCGTATTGAATGATAAAAAGTCTATAAGATAGGCTTAGACCAAAATAAAAATACAGTACATTTTGAAATAGGTTAAAAAATAACAAAAATATTAAGACCTTTCCTAACAGCATGGGATATCTCAAGATATCTTATAAACGTTTGTGGATATCCCTAGGATGTCCTGCAGATATCCATGGCCCATTTTCTAGATATCCATTGGTGCGGAAATTAGGATATCCTTAAGACGTCGTGTGGATATTACAAGATATCCATAGGATATCCCAGAAACATCTTACCAACGTCCTATGGATATCCTATGGATGTCCAAAAGATATTGTTAGATTAGAAAGTAACAAAAATTACAATCTATTACACAGTTTAAGAGTTAACACTTTATCGTCTAGTTTATCTAAGTTTATCTAAGTTTATCTACTTTATCTTATCTTGCGGTACTGATGCAAAATAACGAATAAAATTCTAGATAACTAAAAGAAACAATCGTCAGGATGGTAAATGCAATTTGGATGTCTCTGGGATGTCCTACGGATATCCTTGAACTTAAAAGGGGCGTTTACAGGATATTCTACATTCTTGAGAGGATGTTCTTGGGGCGTCCTAGGGATATCTTTTTGTTGAGAGGTTTATAGGTCAATGTGCTTCTAATTATGTTCGAACAGTAGCAGTTTAAAAACTTTGATACAAATCGTGATTCCATTAAAATGTATGCATTTTTGTAAGACACATAAGGAATTTGACTTCACATTAGTCAAATTAGGTTGTGATTGAAACATTGTGTCATAGAGAGGTAAAAGAAAATAAACCGCTTAAAAATTTTAAATGTGTTCAATAATATTAACGCAAGAATGAGTGAAAATTATGAAAAATAAATTTCTTATAAAACTTCAATTATAAGTCTTTTTTTTTTGGAAAATCCATATACTTGCATATTTTGATGCCCTAATTAGAGAAATGATGTTTGCTAATATTGACAATCTCAGTTTCATGATATAAATAATAGAAAACGTGTAGAATGTAAATACATATCTCAATAAATACACAGCCCTACAAAAAAAATGTGTCGTGCGCGGCAGACAAGTCTAGTCATTTCCTATGTATTTTGATGCGCTGAACACGAATCCGAAGTCCGCTTTGCTCCATCACGTCAGGATTTTTTTCTAACCTCAAAAAACATGTCGGATTTTGAGAGGTAGGCTATTTTTTAAAAAATTCCTGGATTTACTCCAAACTTGGTATCTAGGGGTTTTTTGAGTCGCTGATTAAGAATCTGAAGTTAGGTTTTTAAAATTCAAAATGGCGGCTTTAATATGACGGAAGAATTTTATAGAATTTAATGGATTTACTTCAACTTTGGTATCTAGGGGTTTTTTAGGTCGTTGATTATGAGTCTGAAGTTCGGTTTTCAAAACTCGAAATGAAAATTCTCACATACATAAGTAAGGTATTCACGTCTTTTTATGGTAGTGCACTGTTTTGTCCTCATAGGATCTGTGTAATGGTTTTCGTTTCAAATTGGTCCCTCCAGGTACTATATCCCTTTTCAGCATCCAAAAGTAGTCGTCCATTATATTTACATCCCATCTTCCTTGATAAGACGCTCAAATTCTTTAAGCTCTTGATGGAATCGTTCTCCTTGCTCTTCACTGTAATCTCCCAAATTTTCAGGAAACTAATCCCGATATGAGTCTAAGTAATGCAACTTCATGCTCATTAAGCATCCTATCTTACAAAAGTTTTTAATCATATCACTAACTGTTTGCTCCCAGTTTTCACTCTTGTAATTACCCAGAAAATTTTTGACAACTGCTTTGAAACTAAGCCATGCGGCTTTCTCTTTTCTACTCATCTTGGTGATAAATTGCTCATCCTTTTACAATTTGCGAATGTAGTCCTTCGAAAACCCCTTCTTTTAGTTTCGCATCAGAGATTTCTGGCAACTTTTGTTCCAGGCATTTGAAACAGTTTCCTTTTTTATCTAAGGCTTTGACAAACTGTTTCACTGCTCCTAGCTTCATGTGTAAGGGTGGAATTAGCATCTATGAAGTGTCAATCAGGTGATTTTCTATTATATTTTTTGAACCTCATTCAAAAGAATTCCTTTTTGGTCCTTTTTTGTAATGCAGTGATTTGCTCGATCTCTACTGTCCCACAAACACAGGAAACATGGTGTTTTTGTAAAACCTGATTATTGGTCTAGAAGTATGCTTAAAATCTAGAAATCTTCACAAATTTGCCAGTTGTGTTTTCAGTATCTAATTTTATCCAAAACTAGTTTCGTATATTCATAGTTTTCTTTCATTTTCGTGGAATGAGCTATTGGAATTGGAGCATAAATATTAGAATTATGTAGTAGTACTACTTTTAAACTTCTTTTCGAAGAGTTAATAAATAGTCTCCAATTTTCATCTTTGTATATATTTGTTTTTAATTTATTCATGAGTCCGACAACATTTGAACAATATACCAACGACGGCTTTTCGTCTTTTGTAAAATATTGTCGAAATTCTTTTTCTCTATCTCGATAAACGCTAGCTGCTGTGCCTTTTGATAACAAGTTTTTCTTCTTTAACACTGATGTGAGGTATTCTGCAACATTCTTAGGTAATTTTAAATCTTTAATGAGATTTCTAAGTTCTTCTTGGTTACACGTTTTTGGAATCTTTTTCTTCTGTTCATCATACAGAAGGTAATAATCGTCCTTAACATGTCGTTATTTATAAAATCTAGAATATCTTCAGTTGAACTGACAATTTGCAAGGTTTTGAGAGAAGAAGGTGGATTGCATGAAATTTCTGGTTTTTATACACTTGGGACGTTGGCGTTGGCGTTGGCATACAATATTTTCTTTTAATTTTTGTTATTATATCCTTGTGCATTGGTGTTGGAAAAATAACAATCTTTTTGATTTAATGGTTTTTACCACAAAGTTGGATTCATAAATTTTAGTTTATCCTTTTTAGTATGATTCCAATGAGTTAACATTGTGTATTAGGAAATGCAAATTTTGTGTAGAGCCCAATTTTTATCCTGATTGGCTATCTCAAGATGAAAACAATTTTTGTAGATCTGTTTGATATTTTCATTAATTGATTTACGATTTTTGTAGACATCGAATTGTCCACAAATGTAACAAAATGCATCTCCATTGCTGTCGCTTAAAGGTTCCGACGTTGTTACTGCAAAATTAACTTTTGAAGCCTTTGGAGTTTTATTATTATTTTGATTTTGAGAACCAATGAATTATGCGAAAACCTGCACGTAAACCTGGCCCAATCGCAGGTGAGTCCGCCGTCCCCTAGGTGATAACCATCATACCTCCACAGGCATAAGTATGAGAGCTTTCCGAGTTTGACGAGGACAAAGTCAACTCGTCGTTGGACATACCACGACATCATTCTCACACCCTAACGTCCATTTGCAGGGCAGCGCGCCTACACTTTCTTCGTTACTTCGATAAGCAGGCAGCGAATCATTCTACGCATTCACTTTCGGGGCAGTTGTCATCGCTTACGACATTTATCGAAGCATCAGAATTAGTATTGTGCCGAAACACAATGAAAGTGCAAAACGTATAAAGTAAACAATATATTTTAAAGAAATAATATAGAGAGGGATAGAGGATATTAATGTTCATTTGTATCTCGTTGCTTAAAAATTTACCATTTAACTTTTACATCTTATGACCTCATACTGTTTCCCCAATAAAAAAAGTTTTGTGCATTTGCCAAATTGATCTCTATGAAGCAATGATACCTAACTGTCAGTTCTTGAGAATAGTAAACTGGTTAATTCCAAAACAAAACGTTGCAGTTCCTGCTGTACAACAGTCTACCAAATAACATTTTGGAGTATCCAGGCGGTTAAAAATGTGAAAATCTGTCTGTAGATTCGTAATCAGCGACCCAAAAACCCTTAGATACCAAGTTTGAAGTAAATCCATGAATTTTTTAAAAAATAGTCTACCTCTCAAAATCCGACATATTTTTTGAGGTTACAAAAAATTCTGACTTGATGGAGCAAAGCGGACTTCAGATTCGTGTTCAGCGCGTCAAAATACATAGGGAATGACTAGTCTGGTCTGCCGAGCACGACACTTTTTTTGTAGGTCTGTGATTATTTATCTGAAACATGGCACTGCCATCAATGTTTAATCCTGTGCATTTTCTATAATCGCTACATTTAGAAAAATGTTTGTTTATATATTCCAAAGAAATATCTATTTGATATAGGTCAAACAAATGTTTGTTTAATACAAAGAAATATGTATTTGATATAACCCAAAGCATGATCGATTCAAGCAAATGAAAAGCAAACTTAACATTTTGCATCACTGCGAACCAAGCAAACATTTGTTTGATCGCATATCAAGTAAGTAATTGTTTGATTTGAACTAATTTTTTCCAGTCTGCAGACAAACAATCGGTTGCAGGTAATGGCAGAGCATGTTTATGTGATTATTTTAAAAAATTTGAAACACTAATTTATATTATTATTATTATTATTATTATTAGAATAATCTCTGAATAGAGTGTGAGAAAAGATAGAGACTGGAGAGGGAAGAAATGTTAAAGAAGGTTGAGGAAATAGAAAGGAAGCAGAAAGAGAATGCGGAGGAGGTAAGAAATTAATTAAAGACGGTTGCACTAAAAACAGAAAGATTAAAAGAAAGAGAAAGAAAAAAATGTACGGGCGAGATGAAGAAAGATCGGAAAGAGCGAGGATTAAAAAATAGACTAAAGGAATAGGAAACATTGCTAGAAGCGAAGGAGAGGAGAAATCAGAGAAATAAAATAGTTATTAAAGGCTTGAAAGTAGAAAGAGAAAAAGGAAAAGAGGAGATAGAAAAGCTTTTAAACAATATGGATGTTAAGCTTGAAGTTAGGGGTAATAAAAGGGTGGGAGAACTAGACGGAAGAATCCCAAGAATATGGGACATGAAGTTAGGTAGTTACTATGAAAAGAGACAAACTTTAGAGGGGAAAAAGAAGCTAAAGGGAAAGAAGATTTAAATAAACATTGATAGAATAAAGAGAGAAGAATAAATAGACAGTTTGCAGAGATGGCATGGGAGGAGTACAAAAAGGGAAATGATGTGAGGATGGGAAAGGGATGAAAAGTGTTAAAAGAGTGGATGATGGAAAGAGGTAGAGAGAGAGAGAGAGAGAGAGAGAGAGAAATGTAAGTATTGGTGGGAGGCGTCAGGAAATGATGGAATTGGCGATGAGAGACTAAGACTTGGTGGAGAGGTCGTTAGGGAGAAGATCAACAGTTTTGTTAATAGGGTAAGAAGAGGAGAAGGGTGGCTAGAGGAAGACAGGATGGATAGTACCAATAGTAAAAAAAGAAGTGGGAAAAGGTTGAAGATTATAGGGGTATTACTTTAATGCCGGTGAGGTATAAAATCTATACAGAAGTGTTAAGGGGAAGGTTGAAAGTCGCGGTAGAAAGTTTAGGATGTATGCCACACAATCAACAATGTAAATTTCAGTTATAAGTTAAGTTGATTATAAAAATACAAAAGAAAACCAAGATTCAAGTACATACCTCTTTCTCGTTAACTGCTTCAAATTCTGTAGACCTTTTAGCTATCAAGTGTTTTTTTTTCACATTTGTTTTTTCGAAATTAATCGAAACTTTACTTGAAGTTTCTAATGTATTTGAATAATCATGATCATTACGTTCTTCTTCATTTGAAAATGATTCACACCTAACTTTTTGAGAATGCTTGTAACTGTTAAAAATATCACTTCTTAACTCAGACGTACGACACTCCAGAGCATCGACCTTTAATGAAAAAGTAATTACTTTTCGTAAACATATAACACATCTAGCTAAAAATGTAGAAAATTAGAAAATTACCTCTTCAAATAACTTTTTACATTTTCTGCAAATAACATTTATGTATGCACTGCAACCGGATTCAATTTCTAAAACGGAGAATATTATTTCTGCAAGAGGCCTTTCAGGCCGCAATCCTGATTTTTCATTAAATATTTGTACAGTATTCCTAGTAGAAAGTTTACTGTTGCAAATCAAACAGTTTGAATAATATTTCTCAATATCAGTTGTAGTCATCCTTTCAAGTATAATTTATAGACACCTAAAATAATTGAAATATAGTAATTGATCAAATACACATAAACTAAGAAATTTTTCAGTTTAAATACTCTTAAATACATTTACAATACTCTTTAACATAAAACATATGTCTAATTTATAATATGAATATATTCATTATTAAAATTTCTCGCCTGATAGCTACTTTTCTTAAAAAAGACATTATTCAAAAGCAAGCTCGCATTTCATACAAAAATAATGGGTGGTTTCTTCTGCGTTGTTTGCGCATTTGACTGTTACAGGTGTCGTCAGCGATTTTTCTATATAAGAGGTCGTTCATAAACTACGTCACGCAAATTTAGACATTTTTTGACCCCTCCCCCTCTTCGTCAGAATTTTTGCATGGTGACCTTGGAAATTCTACACCGATCATCACACATCCTTCATACCTCCCTCCACCTAGCGACGTGACGTAGTTTATGGACGACTCCCAAGGAGATCAAGCTTCACGGTAGAAAATCGCCAAATACAAACACAAAAGCAAGAATATATTTTCCCAAAATAGCGTCATTTTTAAAGTCAATTTGGATATCTTGTTAACCGATTTCGTTGAATCTTGTTTCATTAAGTAAGAAATAGTAAAAAAATAAGATCCAACGAAAGAAGTTAATCTCCCTGTAGTACAAAAAGACCCCACTGCCGTCGACGCTGTTTCAAGATTTTTGGTGACCTCTAAATGACCTTGAGACGTGAACTTCTCAATGACCTTGAAACGTCCTTTCAATGACCTTGAAGTATCTACAACATAATGATCTTGAAACGTCCTTTAAATGACCTTGAAGAATCTACCACATAATGATATTAAAACGTCCTTTCAATGACCTTGAAGAATCTACCACATAATGATCTTGAAACGTCGACATCTCAATGATCTAAAAGAGTCAACCTCTCAATGACCTTGAGGAGACGATATCTCGATAATCTTAAGGAACAACCTCTCAATGACTTTCAGGTGTCGTCCTCTCTATGACCATGAGGAGCAACCTCTCAGTGACCATAAAGATTCGACCTGTCTATGACCTTGGGAAGTCGACCTCTCAATGACCGTGAAGGGGCAAACTCCTTTAATTGAAGAGGTGACTTAGAAAAAAGTAGATTTTGAGAAAATCTTTAATCAAAGTACAAATCAATTTTAGAGTTTTTTGAAAAACTTTGAAAAATAAATAAAATTAATAGTTTAATAATCAAATAATTTATAACAAAATTTTAGTTTAGGTGATATGCTAAATTGATTTGTAATAAACGTTTAAAACCGAAAGCTTATTGCACCTCTTTGCGGTGAATTCTTTGAACAAATTCTTTGAAAATTAAACTAATTAAAAATACTTCTAAAAGTGATAAATATTTTATTTCAAAGAATTTGGCTAACAACCAGTCGAAAATATAACATAAAAGACGTTTTAGATTTGAGGGTTATAATACAAATACATATAAAATACTAATATTTTGTATTTCTAGATTTATGGAAAATTCAACTTGAAGAGTCGACATCTAAATCACATCGAGTAGTATACCTCTCAATAGAAGAACACTGATTTATTTTCTTTTTTTTTAAGTCATCTCTTCAAAATAAAGACGTTATAAAAGGCAGATAAACATACATTCTGAAATTTGAAAATTAAAATTTGAAATGATACAAAACAGTAAAGAAGGTTGGCGCGCAAAGCGCGCAGGGAGCGTAGCCCCCCCACCCCTATAATATTTTAGAAACTTGAAATTCTATGTGCCAGAGTCTAAACTACAAATTCGATTCACAAGATACACAGGCAAATTATCCTTTGAGTTCAAATCTCGAGAAATATTGCAGGGAGTTTCAATACATTTGATATACTTTAGGAATTTATGTCAAAAATAGATGTTATAGTAAATAATAATGAATTAAATATGTTATAAAACGAAAATTCTTTAAAAATCGTGAATTAATCCGAAAATACCGAGTAAAGTAGAGATTTCATTTGAACCAATTGATTTGTTTTTTAATGAGGAATATTTTTCTTACAGAGAGAGAATATTAATAAAAAGTAAAAATTTTAGAAATTATAATAAAAATTGAAATTTTAAATGTCCAAAATAACGAAAAATTGACATTTACTCAATCAATTTCTTAGAAAATATGTACTTTATATAGGTCAATGGATTCGTTTTTCAGTGTAGAATATCTCTGAAAAAAGAAATGTCATTAAAAAGTCACAATTTTAGAAATTATATAGTAAGAAAAAAGTTATTAACATCAAAAAGATAGAAAAATTGTAATTTATTATATTTATAATTTAATGGTAAAGTACATAATTTATATTTATATACCTATAGATTCATTTCAATTAAGGGAATCTATTTTTTTTATATATTTAGTTACATTTTAACTATTAATAAAATGTTATTGAAATAATGTAGATACATTTTTGAAGAAAGAAATCATTTAAACAAATTTTCTTAAATTTTTATAAATATTTTTGTATTAAAATCTTATTAACAATAACGAGCATAAATTTTCTTTCAATTGGTCAAACTTTACACAATATAAAAGCAGGAAACATTGAAGAAGTGCGAGTTGGACACCCACTAAAGATAAAGGGTTCCGTACAATGGTTAATTTTATCAGAATGACCACTAAAAACAGTCAAAAAATTTCCCTGAATTTTCCATGGTCGAATTCAAAAGATTTTTACGCATTTAGGAGAACGTTATAAGAACAAAATGAAATTTTTCTATTCTTATTTGTTGGTAAACACTTTTAAAAAATCCAAGTTTTAAATCAAAATAAAATGTTTATAAGGATTCTTGTTTGCGGCAAAAAATCCATAAGGTCGATCAGTAATTTCAAAATGTCTGACCGTTTGTAAGATTTTTTCAGACTAATAAAAAAAAATCCCTGACTTTTCCCTGAATTCCCTGAACAGTGGTCACCATGTTTTCTATAAATAAGAATATAATAGTTTTTATATTCCTGTAGGAACCACAAGACCTTGAAGTTGGTGGGGGAACTTAATAGACTCTTTTGGCAACGACTGTGTATAAGCTGAATTATTCGCTGGGGAATGAGGGGGCGTATTCCTCAAAAAGAAACGGCCGCACAGAAACCAAACTTTACGCGTTTTACCGGGTTGACCGCTCGGGGCTCGAAAGTCAGAGTAGTGCTGCACTTTACGAGACAGGACCTGCAAAGCTCAGGGTCGATCGTGATGGGTGGGCTTCATTCCCGGACGTTCGGGTCTCGTTGATGGCAATGGTGTTTTGAACGGAGGCGCTGAGACACTGGCAAAGTCTCAATGAGCTTAAGCCTTGTCCTCATGTGGGGATTGATGAGGATTGACAATCTAGTTCCCCATTGCTCGTGGGATTTCTTATGTATCACACAAAAAATCTAGTATCTAATAAGACCGCTGTTGGTGGAGTAGAGACTCTTCGGGAGGATCACGAAGCTAACAGGGGTAATGTAGCTCAACCCTTGACGGTACGCAAAAGTGGGCCTGAAAAGAATGAGGTGGAAGTGGCATAGGATGACGCGGTTCAGGAATAAATAACTGTCCAGGGTATCCAATGCACACAGATTAATTTGCATCACTGTAACAGTGCTACGGCGGTATTAGCCAAAACGCTTGACAGAAATGCAGACAGCCATAGCCTCTATTCAGGAACCCTGGGTATACAAGGAAACTATTAGAGGGCTTGGTGGCTGTGGAGAACTTGTCAGTTCACCACATGCACTAGTTCCAAGAGCGTGTCTGATCTTCAAAGGGTTAAACGCATTCTTTCTAACGGAATTGACTACTCGGGATTTGGCAGTGATTAGAGTTACATACCAAGGAAAAGAAGAAAGTAAGAGAAAGGTTATAATAGCCTCAGCTTACTTTCAGGGAGATGCAGAATCTATTCCTCCAGCAGAGGTAACTAGATACAAAGATCAAGGTAGAGTACAAAGATCAGGAGAAACTACCTCTTATCTTGGGCTATGATCCTAATACACACCATACGGTGTGGGGCAGCACTGATACCAATGGGAGAAGGGAGGAACTCCTAGCTTTTCTGTTAGAAATGGATTTAGACATACTGAATCAAGGTATTGAACCAACATTTGTCACCGTAAATAGGAGGGAAGTGTTGGATTTAACAATCTGCTCTAAGTCGGTTTGAGGGACTGTATTGGACTGGAGAGTTTCTAGCGAAATCTCAATGTCTGACCACAGGATCATTACATTCAGGATAGAGGCATTAGAACAGCCAGTAAAGTGGGATAGGCATCCGAGGAGAACCGATTGGGTCTCATACTGTGAGGACCTTCGGGTCTCGTTGGGTTATTTCCCACCGAGGTACGGAAATGAGGAAGAAAAGAAACTAGCAGAAAGTCATCTGCAGAGGACAATTATCTCCTCGTATTAAAGAAACTGTCCTGCTAAAAGATCCGACTTGAGTGGGAGGGCCAAGTGGTGGAACTCCTGACTCGAGGGATTGAGGCAAACAGTAAGAAGGCTCTTTAATAGAGCAAAGAAAAGTAAGAACCAAGAATTTTGGAATTTGTATCGCAAGACAAGAGGGACCTATAAAAAGGAACTCGAGTTGGCAAAGGTCACTAGCTGGAGAAGTTTCTGTGAGGGTATAACCAAAGTTCCCGAAGCATCCAACAGCCAAACTCAGAGCGATTAAATTCCCTAATGGGCATTCTGCGCAAACAAAGGAGGAGTGTCTGGAGCATTGGATGGAAGCCAACTTTCCAGGCTTCAGGAAGGCAGAAGTTCATGAGTTGAGGAGAGATATAGTGGTCTCTAAGCACGGCAGAGATCACTGGAATCTGGCATTAAAAATCGTTACTTCGGAAGGGCTTAATTGGGCTATAAGCTTATTTAAACCATATAAATCACAAGGGGGGATGGTGTATACTCGGTCCTCTTACAGAGAGGCTTGGAATACATACGAACCCCACTGTTAAGGATTATGAGAGAATGTATAGCTCTGGGATACACACCAGAGTCCTGGAAAAGGACAAAAGTGGTTTTTATCCCGAAGGCTGGCCAAGCAGGTTACACTGCGGCTAAGGACTTTCGGCCGATCAGCTTAACCTCCTTCATGTTGAAGGCATTGGAAACGATGATCGACGTCTATATCAGTCAAGAATGCTTGGTAGATAGGCCCTTGCATGTGGATTAGCATGCTTATAGGCCTGGATTCTCGGTCGAAGCTGCGCTACAGACGACTGTGGGCAAAATCGAGAGAAACTTGGATGCGGGAGGGTACGCGGTAGGTGCTTTTCTGGATATTGAGGGGGCTTTCCCTAAGCACACCCTGTAAAACGATCTGTGAAGCACGGAAATGTGGCATACCTGAACTACTTGTTAAGTGGATCAGAAGTATGCTGCAGAACAGAGGCTTAGAGGCAGGGTATGGCGCAGCCAAGGTAAAGGGCTTCGTTTCAAATGGATGCTCACAGGGAGGGGTCTTATCACCTTCACTGCGGTGCATGGTTGCAGATGGGCTACTTAGGAAGCTTAATGAGCTGGGATATTTTACATAGAGCTATGCGGATGTTTTCTTAGTAATACTAAGAGGATTTGTATTAGAAGTACTCTTAGAACTAATGCAGACGGCACTACGCATTGTAAAAATATGATGCGATAATATGGAGCTGTCTGTAAATCCCGAAAAGACGAATTTAGTAATCTTCACGAGGAGATACAAGGTCCCTAAATTAAAAGGACCTGTATTTTATGGTAAAAAGATAGCAATATCTAGTTTGGCAAAATATTTAGGAGTAATCCTGAATAGAAAGCTGAGTTGGAGGGTGCATCTCAAATACCAGTACAAGAGATTTTTTACTGCGTCCTGGATCTGCAGAAGGGCAATAGGATCATCTTGGAGTCTAGGGCAGAATATGGTACATTGG
This sequence comes from Ganaspis sp. Gsp50, assembly GCA_011057455.1. Classification (NCBI taxonomy): domain Eukaryota; kingdom Metazoa; phylum Arthropoda; class Insecta; order Hymenoptera; family Figitidae; genus Ganaspis; species Ganaspis sp. Gsp50. The sequence continues at coordinate 4,439 of WNHD01001495.1, read as the reverse complement.
ATCTACGAGATGATTCTGAAACCAGAATATATACCATATATCTGCTATAGCCAAAACTGCGCACACCATGAGCAGGCCCAGAAATGAGCCCAGAAATGAACAAGGTTTAGGACAGGATGACGAAGAAGGTTAATTTTAAACTTTTATTCCAAGTGAAAGTCCTAAATAGAGACGATTGGAAGAAGGACCTTCCTTTGACTGGGGACATCTGGTATACAGATGGATCTAATATGAAACGCGGCACAGGGGCTGGTATATATAGAAGCACCGGCTGAACTAGGGTTTCAATATCACTGGGACATTATTCGAGGGTCTGGCAGGCGGAGGTCTGCGCGGTTTTGGGCTGCGTTCAGATGGTACTTGCTAAAAGGGCATCTGGGAGACGTATCGAGATCTGTGTGGACAGCCAATCTGCCTTGACCGAGTTAGTGAGCCCGGTTATTGAATCTAGATTGGTTTGGCAATGCCGAGAGATGCTGGATACAGTAGGTTCAGTAAATAAGCTTTCATTGACCTGGGTATCGGGACTTTCGGGAATAAAGGGAAATGAAAGAGCGGATAATCTAGCTAGGATTGGATAAGAGACACCAATGATGGGCCCTGAACCTGCACTGGGTATAATGCAAAGTGGGGTGAAAGAGGCTATCAACAGGTAAATGCAAGGAAGGCAGGAAAAAGTCTGGGCGGCCACGGAAGTGGGAGGGCTGGCGAGGGAACTGTTAGGTTTAACCCTAAACAAGGGCCGTTCGCAAAGCCTTCTGAAGCTTAATAAAACCAGTGTGCGAACCTTGGTCAGGTTACTCACTGGGCACGGTCTTCTTAATTATCACCAACACAAAATTGAAAAGCAAAAATCTTAATTGTGTACTAGGTGTAGAATTGAGACAGAGTTATCAGTCCATGTTTTATGTCATTGCCCGGCTTACGCTAGGGAAAGACATGAGTTGGGAAAAGCGTTCGTGGACCCTAGTGATATTACGGATCTTTTTTTGGAAGATATCTTGGCCTTCTGGAAAAGGACAGGTCTCTAAAGAAACCGGTTATTTGAGCTGATAGGAATGGGTACAATGGGTGTCACACCTGAGTGCCTTATTCTGCAAGGAAAAGCCCAATCTGCTTAGTTAATAGAATAACATAGAATAGAATAATTTTTATTTTTATAAAAATTAATTTTAAATCTAAACTATTTTTAAAATATTTTTTTAGTTCTAATATATTGCAGGATATAATTAAAAATATATTTGATTATAATTAAAAAATAATTTTTCATATAATTCTAGATAAACATTTTTTATTTGTGTACGCTGCAAAAAATATAATAAACAAACAAATAAATAGTAAATTGCAGTTCCTCAAAATTTATACTTTTATTTATTTAAAAATGAAATAAATGAATAAAGAAACAATTATCTCATTTTTTAGAAAAATGAAAATATACATTCTTAGAAGACCGACTGAATGGCTCCGTTGGAAAATGATCGAGAGTTTGCGGCCGTTAGCCTGGGGTTTTTTCAGGCACTTGAGGTACTTAGAGCGGGAGATTGAACGTTGAGGACTTGTTTGCGTAATATTTCGAGACTTCAAAATCATACCGTAAAACGGGACAATTTCGCTCATGTAGGGTTAATTCGCTCAACATATATCAATCTTTTAAACCTTTATTAGCACACTTTTCAAACAGAAATATTTCAGAATTACAATTATTTTCCTTAATAGAAATGTTAAACTTTAATTGAAAATTTATTTGTGTCAGAATCATTGGAAAGTTTCAATAAAAAAGATATTTAGGCACAAGTAAATAATTTTCATATTGAACAAGTAGTATGGAAAAGTTGTTGTAGAGCTTTACTTAAAAATGTCTACGTTGAATCTTACTATACACTCCCGCCGGTAATTGTGCGACCGCTACTTTTTTAAGGATTTAAAAACTCATGTATTTTCTTAAACATATTACTTAAAATTTTTACTTTTAAGGCCCTAATTGCTACTATAAATGCGCAAAAAATCAGCTCTAAACAATAGGATTTACTTCATTTCTGAATGAGACATCTCAATAGACAAAATCACAATATCACATAATTTGCAATGTTATATTAAAAATTAAATTACTCCTGAAATAATAAACATTGTTTAATGATCCTAAGCTTATCTTAAAGGTAATTTTTTGCGCAATAAGAATAAAATCATTTTATTAATGTGAATCTCTTTTTTTTTTAAAAGGCGACGCTTAAAGCGATTGAAGTAAAAAAGTGCGGAAAATTCTAATATTTTTCATTACAAGAAAACCAGACGTGAAAATGAACAACCATGAAATTTTATTATGTTTTTACGAAATTATAATAAAAAATACATTTCTATATTTTTATAAACAATTTTAAGTGTTAAAATATTTATACGAATTTTTAACCATTTTTTACTTCAATTTTCAAGCATCGCTTATTCAAGAAAAAAAAATTGCACATTAATAACATAATTTCTTGGATTGAGATTTATCTTAAAAACAGGTATTTGTCTGTTCGAGTACAGTATGACTATTCTAAAATTTTTCTAGCAACATGCGGAGTACCACAGGGCTCAAATCTTGGTCCTCTTTTATTTTTACTTTACATTAATGATATCTTCTCTATTTTTGAACATTGTTTTTTCTCTTCTTTTGCTGATGACCTCAAGGTTTACAGTAGGATCTTGTCTTCGCAGGACGCTTTTCTTGTTCAAACTGATCTCAATAGACTTTTTGAGTGGTCAGTTGAGAATAATTTGCATCTTAATATCAACAAATGTCAAATCATTTCCTTTTTTAAACAACATAATCATATTGTTTTTGACTACAAATTTAATAATGATATAATTCACAGAGTCACCAGGGTGAGAGATTTAGGAGTTACTTTTTGTGGTACTCTAGATTTTAAAGATCATATAACTCAGATAATTAATAGATACACGCAAACTCTTGGATTTGTAATGAGAAACTCTGGATGCTTCAGGAGCTCTTTTGCTTTGAGATCTTTGTATTTTTCGTTGGTGAGGCCCATCTTGGAATAAGCGTCAGTAGTTTGGGCTCCTTATAACCAGACTGATACTATTGATCTGAAAAGAGTTCAAAACAGATTCCTGCGTTTTGCTCTGACACAGGTGGGTCTCTCTTACGATTTTTATAGTCATGATTATTCCGGCCTGAGGTGCTTGCTCGGAATTCCGAGACTTTCATCTCGTTTTCTTTATTCTGACTTAGTTCTTTTTTATTCAAAATAGTTAACAATATCATTGATTGTCCTGAAATTTTGGCACTTATAAACTTTTCCGCACCCTTAAGAAGTCTCGGGAGCTTTGACCTGTTTAGGACGTCTTTTCATAAAACGAAATATGGTGAATGCTCCATTTTTAACAGATTATTCAAGGAGGCAAACATTTATTGCTTAGCTTTGAACATCGTCGATGTCTCACTTGCCTCATTTACATCAAAATTGCGAGAAATTGTTTATCAGGAGCTTGATTTGACCTTTCGACTTTATGCAGCCAGATTATATTTTTTTGTTATATTTTTTTGTATTAATCCTCTATTTCTTATATTTATTTTTGTATCCTTGCGTTTGTTATATTTATTTTAATATATATATATATATTTTATTTTTATTTTAGTATTACTTTTTTTTTAAACAAATTATGTACAAAAGGGCTACTTTTATTTTGTAAGTCCCGTTGATTCAATAAATGAAATGAACTGAAATAATTTTATTCTTATTGCTCGTAAAATTACCTTCAAAGTAAGTTCAGGATCTTAAAAAATGTTTATTATTTCATCAGTAATTTAACTTTTAATAAAACAGTGCAAATTCAACGTTTTTTGTGAAATCTTATTCATAAATGAAGAAAATCCTTGTTCTGCGTTGAATAATTGTTTCGTTTTAAAATTGTTGTTTTTTGTTTGTATATTTTCCTTTTTACTTAATTTGTTTATTCGGTGGAGGTATATTTCTTTTTTTTTGGTAAATGTAAGATTTTTTTGTTTACAAGTTGTGGTTGGTTTAAGTATAATTTATCTGTAGGCTACTTATGTTCTGGTTGAAATATTTACTTTGCTCTCTCCACGGGGTTTCTGACAGTGGCTAGGCAGTGGCCTGGTACTGGGCTGCATTTCTAAGAAATTGTGAAGAATAAAATGATTCTGTAGGAATTGTCAAAATACTGACGACTGACCAAACTAGGTCAGCTGGGCTGTTAACCCAAACAAATATCTGTGAGCCAGATCATCAGAGATAAGGCTGGACTGCTTTCTTTTCTCTCCTTTCTAATTTCCTATCTATTTAGCTCCCTCGGTCCTTCTCAAATTGCACGACAGCCCTCATTAATCATAAAAACAGGAAACGATATCCGAAGACAATGCGAGGGACACTACCTGCCGGACCTGCCTTAATCCAGGGACATGTACGACCCCTAGG
>WNHD01001494.1:0-57078 GCA_011057455.1 Ganaspis sp. Gsp50 | reverse complement strand
TTTCGAATACTGAGAATATTGAATATGGGAATATCTACGGAATATTCGAGAATATCTGGCAAGTGTACGAAGAATACCTTAGTTGACGACCCCTCGAATAATTATATCAACTTTGAATATAAAGATGAAACAATTATTTGAAAATGATACAATTCCTTGAACTTGAAAGACTTATTCAAGGATAAAACAATTATACTTGAACGCGAAAAAGTGTCAGACCCAACTTGTTTTGTATGTATGTCAATTTTGATACTGAGGAGGTATTTTCTTTGCTGAAAGCCGGATTTGCAGGTTACTAGCGAGTTATTGTTTGATGGCGATGTGCGCCTAAGTGTTTGTACATCGTAAGATAAATCGGGTACAACACTTCGTGTGGGGTTTTGATAATTTTGCGATCGTTTCACGAGCCTGCGTCAAAGGGAGCACGAGTGCGTCGGAAATTATCAGCCGCATTGATAAGTCGCGTGCATGTGTCTTCCACTCACCCGATCGAGTTCAACAAATAACTTAAAGGGGAACTCTTTCGATAAATTCGAAAAAACTTATCTCACGATAAATAAATATACTTCCCTGACTTTTACTCTCCTGGTATTAATTTTGCCGGAAAACTTTCCACGATATTTCCACTCTTTGTTCAATTATTACCATCAATCAAACATCACTTTCTATTGTATTTTATCTTTAATTCGAAATTTATTGCTTTTTATAACGTGTTGAGAATTTACAACTTTCGTTTTCAATTTTATCCGACTCTGTTCTTTTTCTATTCATTGTTTTTATTTATTGTTTTTGTTGTTTAGTTTATTGTTTTGTTTATTGTTTCATTTATGTTATTTATTGTTTTGTTTATTCTTTTTGTTGTAGTTTTGTTTATTTTTTTGTTTATTGTTTTGTTTATTATTTTATTTATTGTTTTGTTTATTATTTTATTTATTGCTTTGTTTATTGTTTTTTATTTTCACCCATTGTTTTTATTTCTATTAATTGTTTTCGATGTAATTTTATTCCCTCAAAGAATACACACATGTGTGTTTGCGCTCGCCCGGATGACATCATGACTTTAAATTGTAAATACTTGACTAACATTCTGGGAATTTTTTCTTTTTTGTAGGTCCTTAAGATTTAACCCTATTGCTCTAGGCTCACGAGTTTGACCGCGGTTTCACATACGTTGCACCCTAAAGTGAGGTTAATTGTTCCTCGTGCGGCAAAGTTATTTCTCGAGTCGTCTTCTCATAATTACGAGTTCGAGAGATCGTGGGTGCGTGCGCCAGTGTGACGCATATCGCCCAGCGAACTTTGTCTTCCGGAACCATGCTACTCGCTCGGCTAGCTCCACTAATCGAAAAAGCGATGAATGAGAAAATAAACAGGCTAAAGACACAAAAAAGCCGAATCTCCAAATCCGACTCACTACAAACAATGCTAAATTAATTTTAACTGCAGACAGTTCCTTTCAATCGCCAGAACAATAGAATACAATTAAATTTACCCCAGGGGTCAAATAAAACCCGCTCATCTTTGGATCCCTTTGAACTGAAGTTGAATTTATCTATCAACCGAATTTGAATTTATTTATCAAACGAATTTGAATTTATTTATCAACCGAATTTGAATTTATTTATCAACCGAATTTGAATTTATTTATCAACCGAATTTGAATTTATTTATCAAACGAAGTTGAATTTGTACAAATTTTTCGAGCCACGAAGACAAAGAATTTTTGGACGGTGCAAAAGAATTGAAAAAAAGAATTTCGGACACGGGAATCGAACGTGTGAACTTGCGCACAGAAGTCAGGCATCTTGACCACTAGACTAGCGCCATCGCTGAACGAAGTTATACTCCTACACTGAGAGAAATGGATTGTAGAATTTTGATGGTTAGATTCTGATGGTACCAGGTACTATCAGAGAGATGTTACTCCGTACAATCTAGATTGTTGTCCGTACAATCCAGATTGCTGTCCGTACAATCTGATGTTACCCTGTACCATCTAGATTGCTGTCCTTATAATCTAGATTGCTGTCCGTATATGTAGCATTAAATATGGTTACTGGTACAATCATTATGTTACCCAATACCACATTTTTCTCTCAGTGTAGTGTCGTTTTTCGTTAAAATTCGGTAGTTTTTCGTGAAAATTTGTGAGTTTCATACAACAATACGTTCTGAAAGCAACATTTTCAAAGAAAGTTCTAGAAAAGAATGTTCTAGCGTTATAAAATCGCGTTTTTAAAACAGCTTTCTATTAAAGTGTTCAAAATAAGCGTGATGGGCGCCATCTTTTCGTGAATTGACAAAGCAGTGAGTCAGTGACAAAGAGTATAAATCAAAATAAAATATTAAAAATGAAATAATGAAAATAAATAATAAAAATATAATAATAAAAATTAAATAAAAGTATAAATAAAAAAAATAGAAATAAAAAAATAAAAACAAAAATAAAAGAAATAAAAAATGGCAAAAAAGAGAAAAGGTTAGGAATTCGGAATCTGGAGGGAATTGGGGAGGGGGATTTGGAAAGGATTGGGGATTTGTATGAAGTCGCGTATGCAGATGGGGAAGATAAGATTGCAGCGATCATAGATTCATGGACGGTTCCGGCTAGTGGTGCGCAGTTCCCCTTAATTTAGTACTTTGTAGCCCCTCATTTTCTCTCCCTTTCTTTTTATCGTTTTTCAGTTTTCCCCTCTCTATCGGCTCATATCCGTGATCGTGTACGGTGTACAAAGCGTGCCACGTTCCGACGGGCGCGCTTCCTCCGGGTGTCCGCTCCACTGGGCCAAACCAACCGGCCAACCCCAACAAACTCGAACCAGTCGCTCTGCCAACCATTCAGATTACACTGACCGACTCGCTTCGTCACTCACTGCCGCTCCTTCGCTCTTTTGATACTCTCAATTTTTTAATTGTCACGCCACGTCTACTGTCTGCCTCATTTTTTCACCCACTTCTATCCTATCGATTCTAATCTCAGTGCTCTCCGAACAAAAATAGACTCTGCATTTTTACTGACTCGGTTATCAGCTGTAAACAATTTTCAAAAAATTTAAATGAAGTTTCTTTTCTAATTAAACGATTAATTTATTTTGATTTTCGGCTTTCTCTTGGTTTTTTCTTGATTTTTATCCTAGTTTTGGTACATTTGGGCAAACTTCTAAAGACCTTGGTATTTAAAAGGCATGTAGTAGATTTTTATTTTTTAAGAAAGGAAGAAGCATCATATGAAGGTGGGACCTGTATACAATCGAAATATCTACATGCTTGAGAGTACTTGAAAAGATTCCATGGAATGATTCCAGTTTCCAGAAGATTTTCCAGACGAGTTTACAGAAGAGTTGCTAGAAGAATTTACGGAAAAGTTTTCCGAAGAATTTCCAGGAAATTTTTTCGAAGAATTGCCAGAAAATTTTTCCGAAGAATTTCCAGGAAAGTTTTCCGAAGAATTTCAAGAAAAGTTTCCAGAAGAATTTTCAGAAAAGATTCTAAAAAATTTTCTAGAAGATTTTCTGGACAAACTCTTGTGGAAACTCTTCTGGAATCATTGCATGACATTTTTTCACCTGGAGTCATTAGGTCAAGAGCCTAAATGTAAATTTGTGAAGGAAATGTTTTTCTAAAAGTGTTATTCATTATTCAAAGTGTAAATTCATCGCCGAGGAATAGATAAAACGGAAATAAACCCGAAATAAATAATAAATAAATAAATAGAAAGCAATAATCACCGACTGAGTAGCTCAGTTGGAAAATGCCTAGGGCTTTGCGGTAGCGGATAGAGGGTTCGCGTCCGTTGGCCGTGGGTTTTTTCCTGCACGTGAGGCGCTTATAGCGGGAGATTTGACGTTGAAGACTTGTTTGTGTGATATTTCAAGACTTCGAAATCATACATTCAAGACTCAACTGTCGATAAATCGGCTTTACTCAGTTAAGGTTTTCCGTAGTTTCCCTTAACTCTGGTTAGAAAGGGCCATGTGAATACGAGTAATTCTAGTTAAAGTCGGCTACGGACGCAAGTTAAGGGGAATAAATGGGGACTTATGGAGAGTAATTGGGGGGGTATTAGATATGTAAAAGCCCGAAAAGGGTATACATGAAGACACCAAAAATAATAGAAAGCAATAATTTACGAGTCAATTTTGGTATCAGGATGAAAACTACGACTCCAGTTGTCTGATAGTTCGAAAGAGCTTAATTTCGAAATACTGTAATGAATGACTTTGCCTATGGACTGTACAGCCTCCGCTGGTTGGGAAATGGCGAGAGTTCGTCTCGGGTCGAATGGTAACCCCGTCGCGTCGGATAGCCTCGATGCCCCCTGCACACAAGCGATAACGTTAGGCCGTTAGAGCATGTTTTTCGAACACTCAGAAGAAATAAGAAGCGCATGGGTCAAAGATCACAGATAGTGGCACACGCAGCCACTTTTACGACGAGCTTTGTAGAGGGGGAGGCAAGCAGAAGAGGCAGACGAGAGGGGAGAATTAAATAAAAAAAAGAAACTTGTATATCAGAAGGATGAGGTCGGTAAATTTCATCGGTAAAGGGAGTTGAGTTTATCACGTCTTTTTACTGACCCTTGAGCGTCTAGTCACGTAATCACGTGCGCCAGATAAAAAAAGATTATAGCCGCTCAGAATTACGGAAAGATGTGTGGAAACCCCTGCTGATATCGTATTTATCTTTTCTGATACTTCTGATAATGTGTCATTTGAGTTTAATTCAGTAGCGATGAAGCCGGTGCGTGCCCAAGGGTCAATGCTCTCCTTTTCATTTTGGGGATTCAAATAAGTCTCCCTCGAGAGAAAAGTGAATTAACAAACAAAAAACAAATTGTTACAATTCTTCTCTATTAAATTTTTAAATAATTGTTATTTGCATTTTTCAGCACAATTCTCAATGCAATTTTTAAGCGAGCAGAAAGTAAGATTCTACATAAGAAACACGACTTGTGAATTAATTTAAATATTTTAATTCGAGTTGAAAAATTTATTAATTGTTAATTCCTCGGATGGAAATTAATGTCTGCTGAAGTTTCGTATCTTGTAAAATATGCATTTTAAAGGGTACTAAAGCTTGTTAAAATTTGTTTAAGGAACCTGGTTGTCCTTCCATTCTTGTGTTTTTAAGAGAGTTCTGAAAAAGCAATGCGGTATTTCTCGTTATATTGGGAAGCTTTACAATTAGCTAATTATGCCTGGGATGGTTCCTGGCAACAGTAAATGTCGAGATCTCTAACATCTTGGATAAAAAGAGCTTTCAGACGATAAGGGACTTGTACTATTTTTGTCAGAAACACAGATAAGAAAGAAGTAATTAGGCGTTTATGTGGAGGTTCGTAGTAACCAAGTACTTTCCACTTCGTTTCAGCAGCTGGCCTTCTCTCGGCAATTAAACCAGCTTTATCTCGTCTGCGTAAAATTTGCAGGTACCTGGAAATTTAAAGTTTTCTTCCTTCAATCCACCAGTATTAGCATGTTAAAATCCGTTAAAATGCAATATATTCCTGGGAAAAGATAATCCTGCGACTATTGCAATCTTTCTTATTAGAATTATTTACATATTATTAATTGCTCTGATAATGACAATATTTCCTTGCAATCTACGGTACTTGGAGAAAAACGAAAAGATGAAGTTAACTTTACAGTTCTGATTACGAAACTGTATTTATCGTTCTTTTCCATCACTTTATGAAACGTTGGATAATCATTTTTATGGATTTGTATTCATTGACGAACAAAAAAAAACATAAACACTGTTTGTTATTTTCTTTCTTTTGTTTTTACTTTTCTCAATTTTTTTAGATTTTCCAATTGCACTACTTTGTTCATCGTTGATTTTTGATACTGTTTTGTTCGTTCTTTTTTTCGCTTCATTTGCATCAGCTAACAAAAATTTTTTGTAAACTTTTTTTCGGTCAGTTAAAAAAACTGTAAAATAAAAAACGAAGGAAAGAAAAAATAAAAGAAAGAAAAAATAAAAGAAAGAAAATTAAGCGAAAACAAATAACAAGAAAAAAACAATGCTTCCCTATGAGAAAGCAACAAATGAAAAAGAAAGAAAAGAAAAAGAAAAAAAGAAAAAGAAAGAAAAGACAAAGACAAAAAGAAAGAAAATTGTAAAAAAGGAAAATTAAAAAAGTAGAATTAAGAAAAGAAAAAGAAGAGAAAATGGAAATAAAAAGTAGAAATGTCGAAATTCCGAAAAACCTACAGATTACAAAGTACCCTTTAAGAATCTGGAAACAGCGTGGATATATGATAGTGTTCAGATAACCTTCTATCCACCATAAAATTTTATACTGCTTTCAATGACAGCAATGTGGATCCTTTTGCTAATTTATTACCACAAACGATAACATTTCGTATTAATGAGCTCAGACTTTTTTCTTGAAATAGAATTTACTATCGAAAATAGGCTCTTAAGGCCAAAAACTTGATAAAGTCTTATCTTCAAGAGTGAGAACATCCAAACATAATTAAAGATTATTAATATTCAACAGTTTTTTAAAACTACTTTCCTGCGTGATAGAAAATGATTAGGATTTGGAAACTAATTGACGGAATGAAATAAACGTCCATATTGATTTCAAAGAAGTGTGATCCATTCAGTTCATAACATTCAATTTATTACATTTAGTTCATAACATCCAATTTATTACATTTAGTTCCCAACATTCAATTTATTACATTTAGTTCCTAACATTCAATTTATTACATTTAGTTCCTAACATTCAATTTATTACATTTAATTCGTAATATTCAAGTTGTTACACTTAGTTTGTTACTTTCAATTAAATTCGATACTCATTATATTCAATTCACGTTAAATAAAATTTGGAACATCCAGTTTACTAAATTTCAGCTTCTCAGTGCAATCAAGGACCAATTGTAAATATTTGAAATCAAAATAAAATTGAAATCAAATTATTTCGTAAATAAATTTACAAAAGAAATAATTAAAAAAAAATCTTAATCAAAATAATTTTTTGATCAAAAATCCACAAACAATTCTTCAAATTGAACAAACCCAGATTCGAGACAAATGACAAAAAGCGCTGTTTAAAAAATTCATTAAAATTGTACTGGCTTTTTTCGTGGTCTTTTTGTAGAGATAAAGTCTTGTCTTCAGAAACAGTCTGAGAGTTGATTTTTTTCTTAGGAGATTCGTAATCATTTCTGACGGATATGAACCTGTTTGGTGTACAATGCACCCGACTGACTTCTTTGTTCAAGAAGTGGGAAGAAAATGAAGGTGAAGATGAGAGAATGGCCTCTACTCTGATTTTAAGCTGAAGTCAAGGTGCATCCGAGCGCTTCGTACCGGAAGTTAATGAGCGCGTTGAATGCTTCTGAGGGCGTTTGGAGGGCGCATTCGAAGCGTCACTTACCGTCTACCGGAACACTATTTGCCAGACAGTATTTACCCGGTGTTCATCGACATGAATATAACAATGTTGACGACACTGAATAACAATCACAATAATAATAAAACCATAGCTGCCATAAAAGGGCGCAGCTCATTGTATATTAACCTCAATCGCACCCAAGCGTAAATTGAAAAAATTCTTCTCCTCTAAAGAACCCAAGGCCGTCTCAAAAACTGTCATTACTTCAAAACAATGTCTGCAATTAAAATATTTTATTCATCTTCACTTCTTGTTTTCAATTTAAACTCGTTTTTTAATATTCTTTTTTGGTATCAATGTTTGGTACTTTTTGATTTTTATTAGTTTTTAGTGGTTAAAGTGGTTTTAAATTTTTGTTTGGTTTCAATTTTTCATTGTTTTCCAATCTTTGTTCATTTTTAGCTTTTGTTCGTTTTCAATTTTTGTTCGGTTTTCATTTTTCTTTACTATCAATTTTTCCTCACTTTCACGTTTTATTAGTTTTCAATTTTTGTTTATTTTCAATTTTTGGGCTGTTTAAATTTTTTATTGTTTTCCAATGATGGTGAATCTTCAACTTTTGTTTGTTTTCAATTTTTCTTCACTTTCAAGTTTTGTTATTTTTCAATTTTTCATTGTTTTCCAATAATTGTTCATTTTCAATCATTGTTCATTTTCAATTTTTGTTTGTTTTCTATTTTTGTTCGATTTAAACTTTTCCTCACTTTCAAGTTTCGTTAATTTTCAAATTTTGTTAGTTTTCAATTTTTGTTAATTTCCAATTTCTGTTTGGTTTCAATTGTTTCTTGTTCTTCAATCTTCGTTCATTTTCAACTTTTGTTCGTTTTCAATTTTTGTTCGGTTTTCATTTTTCTTCACTATCAATTTTTCCTCACTTTCAAGTTTTATTAGTTTTCAATTTTTGTTTATTTTCAATTTTTGGGCTGTTTAAATTTTTTATTGTTTTCCAATGATTGTGAATCTTCAACTTTTGTTTGTTTTCAATTTTTCATTGTTTTCCAATCAATGTTCATTTTCAATTTTTGTTTGTTTTCAATTTTTGTTCGATTTAAACTTTTCCTCATTTTCAAGTTTTGTTAATTTTCAAATTTTGTTAGTTTTCAAATTTTGTTAGTTTTCAATTTTTGTTAATTTCCATTTTCTGTTTAGTTTCAATTGTTTCTTGTTTTTCAATCTTCGTTCATTATCAACTTTTGTTCGTTTTCAACTTTTGTTTTGTTTAATTTTCTCTCCTTTTCAATTTCTGTTTTCAATTTTTATTTATTTTCTATTTTTGTTCGGTCTCAATGTTTTATGCATTTCGAATGTTTATTCATTATCAACTTTTGATCCTTTCAATTTTCGTTAATTTTTAATTTTTAACTTTTCTTCTGTTTCAATTTTTGATTTCTTTCCAAACTTTGTTCATTTTCAACTTCTTTTTGTTTTCAACGATTGTTCGTTTTTGATTCTTGTTCCTTTTCAAATTTTATGCGTCTTCAATTTTTCTTCACTTTCAAATTTTGTAATTTTTCAACTTTTGTTCGATTTCAATTTTTTTTCGTTTTCAATATTTTGCTTTCCCGTTTTTCGGATTAATAAAGCTGCGATAGAATGGAAAAGAATTGAAGTTGAGTCTTTAATCAAAGATATAAAAAATCGGATCATTAATTGTTAGGTTTGAGTAATATTTATTGAATACGCCAACGTCTAGACTCTCTATTATAATCTCGACATTGGAATTTTTATAGCAGAAGAGAATGGAAGACATGTGGTTCCGATAAGATTGTCAATAAGGAAGCTATTGATTTTAGATAACGAGTACGAAGCTACTCCTTTGAGTTTTAGGGTTGTGCAATCGATCACACATAATCCGCTAAATAAATCCACTTTGAAAATTTATAATAGAAAAAAAAATAAATCTACTCTTTGGATTTATGTCACGAGAAAATAAATCTACTCTTTGGATTTATGTCACGGAAAATAAATCTACTTTTTGGATTTATGATTTTGAAAATAAATCTATTTTTGATAATTTTTTTTTATGAAAGATGTATAACCAAATTATAGTCACTTTTAGTTTTTCAGACTACTTTCTAGTTGTAACTAAGTTTTAAATATCGAGCTAAAGACAAGTAAAATGAGAATGAGAAAAGTTTATTAAAAAGAGTTTCTTAAAAAGAGTTTATTAAAAAGAGTTTATTAAAAAGAGTTTATTAAAAAGAATTTATTAAAAAGAGTTCATTAAAAAGATTTTATTAAAAATAAGTTTATTAAAAAGAGTTTATTAAAAAGAAGTTTATTAAAAGACTCATTGGTGAAATTAAATTACGGTTCTTATTGGGGACTGTTTTTAATTGAGAAAACAAGTCTTATTTAAAGGAAATATGAAGGAACGTGCGTGCGATATAATTGAGATACATATAGTGAAGATTACGTTTAAAAGATATCAAAATCAAATCTTTAAGAACGTGACCGATTACAGGCTTAACACCTTAATAAATACAAGGTTGGTTATTCGATTTCGATGCGAACACCTTGAATTGAAACGTGAAATGCAGTTCTGTCGGTCACGTACAAGTGATCGATTTGGATCAGGAATTACTATCCTTAGTAAATTTCGATTAATGCTCGCAAATCAGTGCACTTATTACATAAACAATCTGCCTTTTTATGATACAGTTTCCTAATCAGGAAGAGCTTTTTGATCTAATCAACGTGTGCAAAAAAATTATCTTTCCACTGCTTTCTCAAAGAGAAAATTTTGTTTGTCAAAAGAGTATAAGAAATAAAAATATAATGTAAAAAAAATAATTCTGCATTAAAAACGTTTTCATTTATTGATTCCTTTTATTCAAATGTGCTGTCAAATATTTAGCAAGATCAATGTTGTTAAACTACCATTCAATGTATTAATATTTCTTCGTCATGAACAAAGGTATTATGCAAATTTTTGATAGGAATGTTTTGATATCCTTGATAGACAAGTCTCGAAAAATCCCTGTCAACCTTGAAAACTTTCAGATAATAGATAAAACCGTTTACAACTTATTATTTTAACAAAGAATTTCATTGCATAATTGTTCTAAATTTCAAACGAAACCTTTGTAATCAAATCAATTCATGTAAACGAATTGAATGTATTTATTTATATAATAATAATAATAATAATCATAATAATAATAATCATAATAATAATAATCATAGTAATAATAATCATAATAATAATAACGAATATATTTCATTCTTGTAGAAATATTGACAAAAACATTTTAATTTTGTACACATTTTTTAAGGAATATTATTTTGAAACATGAGCTTCATAATTTGATTCAGACTCGAATCAAAACTAGTTTGTTACGAAACAGTTTTTTAAAAAGAATGAAAAAAAAATTGAAAAAAATTGAAAATAAAAATTATTTTTAAACAGAAACATTTTTTTAAATAGGAGATGAAATATTGTCTTAAGCAGGAGACCGTTAATATTAAAGAATTACAAAATGACTTGTATACAATATCTTTGAGGTAAGAAATTGTTGGGCGTTCTTTTATGAGGAAGTAATTAGCAGTGGATATTAGAAATCGTTTAAGCAGAAAGGATGATTCTTCACCGATTTTTTTCTTTTGTTTTTTCTTCCTTGAAAGGCGTGATTCTTGCATTTAATAGCTGGTTGCGAGTGACGCTAAAGGTTCCAAAACGATAAGTCATTAAATGAGAATTTCGTATGGCAGCTTTAGACCTAAGCGCCTCAGAGCGTCAATTAGACTGCATTATTCCGCTTATAAAAAGTTAAGGAGGTGGAATAATCCCCTCTTAGATTCGCAGATTAATGGCATTTAAAAAATGTTCATCACCGTCCAACTCCTTAATGAGCTTAATCCAAAAATCGACCAAAAGTGCATCTTAAACAGCAGCTCAAAATTCATTCACCTCAAGGACATTTGCTCTGACTTTTCCAAAACGCAATTTTTTGCATTCTGTTTCAATTTTCACTTTTTTTCTCACAATTTTTTAAAAATTCAAGTATTACATTTTCAAAAGAAATGAATCTCTTATGATGTTCATGAATAAAAGTTAATAATTATGTTAAAGGTGTTGAACTTTGATTAACAAAAATTATTAACGATGCACTGAGAAAATGGGTCGGTTGAAAGTAACCGAAACATTGCTAATATAGCACCTGCAAACTTCTGCTGATTAAATTTAGCCGAATACCACGTTTACATATAATCATCAGTTGTTTATAAGTAACCGTTTCACTCGGTTAAATTCAACAACTAAGTTTGCAGGTGCTATATTAACCGAGTCGTTTTCTCAGTGTGATAGCGGCAAATGAACATTAATAAAACGTTAATCGAGCCGAGATTTTGAATTTGCTAACAAGCAAAATCGGGACCATAAAATCAGTTACTGTTTTTAATGAAAGTAGCGTTTTCTGTTTTGTGGTAATTATTGAAAAAATATGAGGTCTAATTATATATTTTGTTAGTTAGCGTCCTAACAAGCAATAGTTAAACATGTCACGTGTGATGCAAGGAATTTCCGAATTAATTATTAGCATCGCAGATGTGTCTGGGCGATTATGTGCGAAGCGTTCGTTATACTTCTGATATTATGATAGAGCCGAGAGTCATTAAAATCACGTCTTGAATGCTGATTCGTTTTTTGCTTGCGCGTGCAGAATTTGGCTCGGTGATTAAGGCCAAGTTGGTAGTTATGCTGCAATTTCGACCGATCGGTTCCCCATCTAGTAGACATATAGGAGAGAAATTGGGGTAGCTCCACAGTAGCGAAATTTTGCCACGCTCTTGCTTCTTATTATATCCATAGCCACATTCCCCCCGAGGCAATTCCCCAATCATAGATTATTAAAAAAAAAAAATAGAAAACCATCTCAAAGATTGATCACAGATTGTTAAAAAATCTTCTCCCGGTTTTTTAATCAAAAATGAAAAAGAAAGAAGAAAAAAGAATTAGGTGAAAGAAGTCAAAGGAAACATGGGAAAAGGAACGTGGAAAAAGTAGAAAAAAGAAATACAGAAAAAGAAACATATGGAAAAAAGGTAAGAAAAAACATAGAAAAAGAAGAAGTAAAAGAAAGTAAGAAAAAGAAACGGAAAAAGAAACGTAGGAAAAAAAACATTCGAGAGAAAGAAACATGGAGAAAAGAGACGATTCGACTTCCAAAGAAGGGTTTTCAATTATGCAAATTTAATATACAGACTGTTTTGATGTGTGCTTTTATTCCTCTGATTTGAGGTTTGATTGCCGGATGAAATTGATGGAATTGAATAGAAATTGTTGCAAATAGGTTGTAAATCATAGGATAAGAAGGAAAATATACGTTGCAGTTGTGCCTTGTTACAAGGCACCAAATAACAAACCTTGTTAAGATAACCACAAAAATTACTCTCATGGCTAATAAAAAAATTTAAGAATTTCTTTAAAAAACATAAAAACTCATGTTACAAAATTTCCTCCCAAAAGCAAAGGAATATCAAAGAAAATGTAATAAACATTTTTAAATTAGTTTTTCTTTAACAATTTTTTTAAAACGAAATTTATTTTCAGCAAATTTTGAAATAAACTATAAATTAATGCAAGTAAATTTTAATTTATTACAAGTTAGTTTCAATGCATTACATAAGTTAGTTTTAATTTATTGCAAGTTAATTTCAATGTATTACAAGTTAGTTTTAATTTATTGCAAGTTAATTTCAATGCATTACAAGTTAGTTTTAATTTATTGCAAGTTAATTTCAATGCATTACAAGTTAGTCTTAATTTATTGCAAGTTAATTTTAATGTAATGCAAGCAGCAAGTAGTAATGCAAGTAAATTTAAATTAAAATCAAGTAAATTTTACAAGCATTAATAATTTGCTTAACAAAGGATGAAGAATAGTAGGAGAAATAAATGACTGAGGAATCGTTAATAGTTTGGGTTAAGCAGTCAGATGGAACGTAACCGCAAGCTCCGGTTCCCACCGAGACTAACGTATTAATTACAAAATGCTTAATGTTAAATTTTCTGGAAAAACCACATTGCGGAAATATTTCTTCGGACTTGCAGAAATTCTGAGGATTATCGAGACGTTTTTTTTAACCGCAACTATTTTCTTTAGCTATCACAAGAAGATGAAATTGTCTTACAATCTTACGAGTTGATTTTATAATTTCCTTTGTACGCCAGCAAAATTGATTTATCCATCAATCCACTCATTTATTAATTAAGCTTTACCTAGAATTTATTTTTACCCACAATTAACTTTTACCAACAATTAATTTTTGCAAACAATCAATTTTTACCCAGAATTAATTTTTACCAACAATTAATTTTTGCCAACAATTAATTTTTGACAACAATTAATTTTTACCAACAATCAATTTTTACCCACAATTAATTTTTACCAACAATTAATTTTTGCCAACAATTAATTTTTACCAACAATTATTTTTTGCCAACAATTAATTTTTACCAACAATCAATTTTTACCCACAATTAATTTTTGCCAACAATTAATTTTTACCAACAATCAATTTTTACCAACAATTAATTTTTACCAACAATTAATTTTTACCAACAATCAATTTTTACCAACAATCAATTTTTAACAACAATCAATTTTTACCCACAATTAATTTTTATCAACAATTAATTTTTACTCACTATTTGCCTACTTAACAATCCTTTTGTTCTTCTAACCAGATTTCATTCATCGTTCAAATCCCGTTAAAGTATTATTTTAAACAATATTCTCTTTCCTTTGTTTTTGTCTTTTAATTCCGAAAAATTGATTTGAGCTTGTTTCAAAGGTTCTTGATCTCGTTTTAAAAATCGTGATCAAGGAACGAACAAAAGGCCGTTTTGTTCAAGTCGATCAAAACAAAGTTTGGAATTTGGTTCTAAAAGTGGCCAAGACGAAACAATCGAGAAAGAATACTAAACCAATTTTGATGACAATCAAACTCTGAGCACTGGCGCTTTTGCCACAAAACTCGCATTATTTCCCATTGTTCTCGTTTCCAAGATTTTTTATCTCGTTTTATTTATTCGCTCTTCTCGTCTGAACCTTGAAGATCAATTTTTCGGCACAGCCCACGGAAAACTCCATGGCATAATTGAAATTTTATAGTTTAAGAGCGTGGAGACTCAAGGGAGTGGAGAATGAAAATGATGCAGAGCAGATTTAAAGGCAGTACATGACATCGCAAGTTTCATGCAAGAAAAATATTTTTTATCCTTCTTGCAAGCTGTGAAAAAATTAAATCTGGAATTAAATAATTCCGAAACAGTTTAACAAACGATTTTGAATCGTAAATCATAACTCTTGTGGTTTAAAGAACGAGAAATGGAAACAAAGAGGAAAAGAGCAAAATTGAGAGAAACAGAGAAACAGAAAAAGAGAGAAAGAGGGAAAGTTTTATTAATTATCATCTCGATCCAAGGGTTCTACGAATAGGCCCAAGACGTGATTAAATTCGAGTGTCTTGTTTAATTAAAAATTTCTGGAAGCAGAAGCAATCCGAGTGGTTTCTAAATCGAGAGGAAACAAAATAAATTTTCTTCGAATCGTTGCCGTTTCTGCAAAATGTTGCAGAATTCGTTTCTCTCCCACGAAACGAGGTTCTACATTAGGCAATATTAGGAGAGATTCGAATTGAAAGGCCTTAGGGTCCCAAAAGAGCTCGTTTAATTCACAACGCTCCACCCTCCCGGCGCTATTAGGCTTTTGCATTTTTAACCTATGAATTCATCTCCCGAAAATTAACAACCCAATTAAAGTCCCCATTAACGTCTCAGTATCCCATTAGATCCACCGAGGGGGATGATCGTTTGCAAGTTTTAATGGTGGGGTGCCTAGCTTTTTTGCGAAACCAAAAAATGCATTCTCATTTGCTTTATGATCTTTTCGTATCAGTCTCTAATGTCGAAACGGGTCCATTTCTCCAAGTTGGTTCTCGGCTGATATGAAAACGAGTTAAATTGAGAAAAAAGTCAGGAAATAGAGAGCAGGAGATAAGGAGAATTTTAGTCGGTAGCACTTGATGAAAAAAATGCCCCTTATCACACTTCACATTTGTATCTTCCTTAAATGTAATAAAGTTGTCATGGCAAAAGGGTCCGATTGATCCACCTTGTTGCACATTTATCTGTTAAGTGATATCGTATTCCTAAAATGGAAAGAAGTCGTAAGCGCCTCTTTTTGATGCGCTGCCGAATTTCTCCGATAAACATGTTTACAGAATGATTTGGAAATATACATCTCATTTATTTTCAATCTCAAATGGGATATGTAAATTCGTTAATATATTCTGGGCTGCGTCAATCGTTTACTTAAAAGGGCGGACTGCCTTTTTCAGTATCCAGAAAATCTTTATCTCCTCCAGTATTTCAGATCCGAAATCCATAATTATTGAACCGTTTTTATTAATTAGAAAGAAACCTGCGCGTCGTATCAAGAGGTAATTAGTAATCAAAATATTATTTCATTCTTAATACTCAATTCTTAATACTTTCGGATATTCTTAATGCCCATTCTTAATATACGAAAATTGAAACTGATTTATTTTTATTGTCCCTAAGTTTCGATTTCAAAGATCCTTAATGAGGGTTCTTTACCGTTTAATGAAGATTTATGAATAACGCTTTATTCACGGGGAATTACTAAATGTTACGTCTTTGATTATTATAATAATTATTATTATTCGATAATCATTAAAATTGCCAGTGATTATAATTACTAGGTTAAAAAAAATACTATTAAAAATAGTACGTGTGATAATAATCTCTTGGTAATATTAAAAATACAGGCAATAATTAAGTACAGGCAATAAGGATTATTTATTGATAATGATGTAAGTAGCTACACGATTATTCGATAAAAATAACAAATTTTCTACAGCTTTATTCGATACTGAAAAAACAGACAAAAAAGTTCGTTGAGGGTTAATAAACGGCTGATCATATTTTCAAAGCGATCATCATTTTTTCACACTGATGATCACATTTCCAAAGTGATCATCATTTTTTCACACTGATGATCATATTTCCAAAGTGATCATCATTTTTTCACACTGATGATCATATTTTCAAAGTGATCATCATTTTTTCACACTGATGATCATATTTCCAAAGCGATCATCATATTTACAAAATGATTGAAACCATTGTTAATAGAAACGTTTTGTGTCTTGTAAAATCCATCGAGCTGAGGATTGGGTTCCGCCCCTGTACACAATTTTTAAAGACTTGAAAAGAGAAGAAGCTATTCATCACCACAGACACCTGCGCATTGTCTTAAACAGAAATTTTCTTTTGTCTAAAAAGAGGCCTCGATTTTTCTTCTTTACCTAGACTCTCTTTCACTGGGCAAGTTGTTAAACTAATATTTCACAACTCACCCCCGTTTCGCGAACTTCTGCTTCTATCTTCTCGGCATCAGTCCTTTGAAAACAGCCACCGGAAGATTTTCCGGCTTCCATCATCTCAAAGTTTCAAATTTACTATCTAATTCTCCCTTATATTTTTACGCTCAATTTTCAGGCGCTTTTCTTCGGCACGAGGATAAAATTTAATCACATGGCACCCGATTTTCCGCCACGCCTTCCATTCCATCTTTCGCCATTTGGTGACCACCAGAGTTGTTTCTCGAATTCATCACAGAAAGTGGAAACAACAGGATCACAAAATCACAGAAAAAAACAAAGCAAGAAATGAAAGAAAATAAATGAAAAAAAGAAAAGAAGAAAGGGAAATGAATCCATAATTGTAAATCGTTATTACTCTTTATTTATATTTTTATTTGAATATTTTGCATCGACTTGAAATTTTCCTCTCAATGCAATTTGCATTTTTTAGTCATGAAAAAGGGAAGAGAGAAAATATTTGAGGGGTAATAAAAAGTTGTGCATTGCCAATGTGGAGATCCAATTATCTGAGAGGCATTGTATGGTGATGGTGGACTAACTGTAGATGATATTCATCTGTCTCATTCGTTTTGATAATTTGACCCATTAATCAGGCCTATCTAGGCTTGTGTTCTTTTTCTCCAGTCGGACGAAATCGATTAAAGTGATGGACTGACAAACTCGTCTGGAGGGACAGCTGAGAGAGAAATGTAGGGTTGCTTATGCAGTTCACGAGGCGCATGTGTGTAAGCTAAGAACTAATTCCCAGGACAATGCATCACCCGCTTTCGGACTGACACCGTGCATCTTAAGAGGCCCAATAATGAGGATTTGGATCCAGATAAATACACTCTAAACGCCCAACCTTTATTTCACCCGGAATTAATTCATTCCAAGGAAAAAAACCAGAGACACTTCGATAGAAAATACAGACTTACATCGAGAAAAACACCATTTTTTATGCAATATTTTATTACATAAAAATGATTTTCACTTACAACTTTTGCAATTTTTTTTTCACTTTTAATTCTTTATTATATAAAAATGTAAATAGAATAGAATAAAAATTACAATAGAATAAAAATTACAATAGAATTAAAATTATAATAGAATTAAAATTACAATAGAATTAAAAGTAAATAAGACTATCAAAGAATATTCAAAGATCTGTTATTTTTTCTTTACAATGATTCAATGATGAATTTTTCTTAATGATGATGATTCAATAATCCACTCTGAACGAAAATCATTTCATAAAGTCATTTATCAATAAAAGATCAAACTTGTGAAGGTCAGAATCATTTTTCTCCTAGGATTTTTTCCTTTTATAATATCCGGATCATCGAGCAGGTGATTCACATCAGTTGTGTCCTCACGAATCGTCCAAGTTTGGTGTTTCGAGCTCCGGGCATTTAGGACCTCGTCAACGGGTGGTGCAGGAACCCCAGGGTGATTCCACGATGCTAAATCACTTCGATTATGCTAAAGCTCGTCCAATAGTGACGTGAACATAATTATAATAAAAATAATTAATTTTAAACCAAAAATATTCCGCTGTAAAACTTTCAACTCAAAAGAAAAATGACTCCAAGCGTTATCATAAATTTTTACCCCTACTTTACATAACTCCTATAAGCCAAAAATTTAGTCCAAAAAACATTTAAAAAAAAATCTTACAAAAAATTTAGTTTTAAAAAAGCATTTTTAAGAATAAACGAACGATAAACGTTATAAACGTTACAAACGTTATAAACGAACCTAGAATATTTGATGGTGGATATTCGAACAGACAATTATTATTAGACAATTCAAATATCATTGGTAAACAATTTTTATAGTTGAATGCCGAAAAAATGATTAAAATTGATGATGCCAATTTTTGTATACAATTGATAAAAGTTTTTTTTAAATAAATAATATAATTTATGAATTATATTAAATGAATATTTAAAATTCGTGAATTTCTTTTGGTGGGAGGAAAAATGAGAGGAAATTGTAGCTATTTGGATTTTTAAGTATTTTTTTGCGATTCGCACAACTACGAAAAAGGTGTGCCTAAACAATGAAGTTTATGGCGATGGTTCGGCGGGTAGCGCAGACACTCGCCATTAAAACAATCAAGGGTCGCCAAAGCGCGGGCGCACGCGTATGGGGGATGCAAATGGAGCTCGGGAATACAATGGCTTTCCGACACAAACCAAGGCAGTAAATACCAGTATAATTGCCAGCCTCAAAAGTTAAAGTCTCCACGGTCCAACGCACCTTTTTCGCATTGCTCGAGATGCAAATTTTGTGTCTTCTCTACTCACGCTCATAAATCGACCATTCCCTTGGGAGAAACCGCGCAAGAAGAAGAGATCCTGTGCAAAATTCTCGTAGAAAATGAGCAATTTTGAAAACAAAAATTCCATTCATTCTCCGAAATCGAAAATTCTGGTCATTGTTCAAAATCGAAAATTGTATACAATTTCCGATTTAGTCATTGTTATTGACTATTGTTATTGTTTATTGACTATAGTCATTGTTCAAAATCGGAAATTTGAGTATAATTGTTGGTAATCAAATGTTCTAGTCCTGGGAATGATTATCAACTTAGAAGATGCTTCGGGAAAAAATCTGGGATGAAAAATATTTTTGGTGATAATGGAGGAAATTGTGCATTTCGAAAAAAGAAAAAACCATGCTTATAGTATTTTATTAATTTTCTGACCTGGGGCAACAATTTCAAAGCATCGACTTTGTAAGACAGAGTCAACTTTCCAAAATCCGTGACGAGAAAGAATACTTACTTTATTTCATCTCTGTCAATAACTTGTCGAAAAAGAGAAAAAACACATTCGTCTACCAGGTTTTGCTTTCCAGTTTCAGCCTCTATTTCCGCTGCAGGGAGATTGCAATTTTTATTTCTGCAAAAAGAAACTGGTCTGATTTCAAAATAAATAAAAAGCGTCTTTAGAGAGTTGCAAATAAACAAAAGCATCCTTAGAGAGTTGCAAATAAACAAAAAGCATTTTTAGAGAGTTGCAAATAAACAAAAAGCATCGTTAGAGAGTTGCAAATAAACAAAAAGCATCTGTAGAGAGTTAAAAACAAAAAAGAAGCCTCTCTAGAGAGTTGAAAATAAAAAAGAAACATTTAAAAATAAGAAAGAAGCACCTCTAGAGAGTTGTAAGAGGAATTGTTTAACTTGAGATGCGGAAATGAATCCTCGGGGGCTGATTGTTCGAGGAAAAGTACACAAGTGCGTTCGTGGCTTTTGTGAGTAGTACAATTTGAACAACTTACTTTTGGCAAGCCGTAGTGAATTTTAGAGCGAATCGAATGAACGGAATCGAACGAATAACGGAATTCCATGCCGGCGGAGCGAATCAACATACATGCGAAAAGAAGATATGTTCCTGCACATCATGACATCACCAATGCCAGAATCAAAACTAATGACCATATCGTAAAATCTCCGCTTGCAATTAAACGCATCTTTCACGGTAAATGATACCTCATGCTTTTATTCGAGTTTAAGATATCTACTTAATTGCTTTTTGCGGTTCCGCAGACCCACCAAGCTGATAGTCATAATCGTATAATATCAATAGTACGTAATAATATCCACTCATTGTGAGATTAAAATTCAGACTCTTGAAAGAGGCTAATAATGTTCCTGAAGAAGTTAACTTCTTTGATACAAATGTAACTAGGTTCAGTTCGACACTACGATCGCTTATACTAAATATCTAATATTTTCTGCATAGCACAGCCTTCTATATAAATTGTTATATGTTCAATTTTAGTTTATAATTTTGAAACCTTTAGTTATAGTTGATGGGCTTTGCCCGTATTATTAAACAAATAAATTAAAATAAATGAAATAAAATAATAATAAAAAGAAAAGTTCAAATAATATCAGTGATAGTGAAAAATAACAAAAACTCTGTGATACTAAAAAATCAGAAGAACGCAATAATATCAAGAACGCAATAATATCAAGAACGCAATAATATCAAGAACGCAATAATATCAAAAATCTCAATGAAGTTAATAACAAATAAGAAAAGTTCTAAAAATTTAAAATTGTCTGATGAAATTCGTATCTAGTCGTCCAAAGGGAAACTCGTGGGTCCAAAGGGAATCTCACACATGCGTGGCGCCTCGTCCACTAAATGGCCAATTCGTGTTTGCAGATTGTCTCTATCTCGGCACCCTGTCAAGGTTTTAGATTGCCGTTTCCTTTTTCCGCTCGGAAACAAGACAAAAAAGTTCCAGCGTCTGTTAAGTCGCACAAGTCCGGTGATTCTATTCCGAAAGCTAATTCACAACACTAGATATCACTAATTGAATAAAAAACATTTTTTCCCGATGAAGGCTTTCGGAAACTAATTAAGCTAACTGAACTATTTAAACCAAGTTAATTAAGCCGATTGTGAGCCCATTTAGCTAATTCTAATTCAACTGATTAATCTAATTGTAATCCAACTAATCAAGCTATAATCCACTAATCACAGAAAAACAAAATATACCAAAATTACAAGATGGACTTTCTGATTAAGACAACAAAGTGATTCGAACTATTTGAAAAAAGCACGAATCAAGATCATTTGAATGAGTGTTTATTAAACACCTGAACTCGTTAGCCGCAAGAGGTCAAGTTTCAAAGCAGAGGTTAATAAATTTTGGAAAAAATGGCCCAGCGAGACGCTAAGGAGGCTGATTTAGCTAAATCATTAGAGCTGACGAAAAATTCTTTATTTTTGACACGAACCCCGAACTCGATTCGTGAAATGCGAAGGCGTGCAAAACACGTAGTTCATGTTCCTCCGGCTTGTTTGGGCTACAGGAGAGATTAATGAATTCCCGGATGGTGTATTCGACTAAGCCAAAACGGTTCGTGAAATATTTCTAAACACACGGTGCCGCCTCTCGTGCATATAATAATAGCTAATAAAGTGAGCGTAAGGCCCAATGACGGAGCAGGTGGACCTCTCGGGGTCCATGAGACGGGGCATATACTCCCCTTACAATTGCCGAAAGCGGCTTCGGGCCCTGGCAAGTCTCGCGCAAGAACCCTTCAAGTATTCCCCATAGGTCTTGTCTGCATACGAAACGACAAAAAATAACACACTTCCAAATCATGGCCTCTTAAAGAAAACCACCTCCTCTCCCCTTTTTTCAAGGCTCACCAGACTTCGAAATCACCCAGTAATGGACGTAGCTTTCAGGTAATTTGACTCTTGAAAAAATACCTTCGCAAACTAATAACAAAACATCCAGTCTTTACCTCCTCGTTTAACCTTAAATTTCATGTCTCTCGACGGCTTTTTATGTAGCGCTTTTTTTACTTTTTTTTCGTATTTTGTACTTTTTTATTTTTTGCTTCTTTTTCTTTTTTCTTTTTTATTTTTTTAATTTTTTGCTCATCTTCTTTCTTCCTTGCTGTACTGATCTTTTCTTCTTTGCTTTTGCTTCCTCTGAGGAAGCTTTGTTTTCCTTTACATTTAACTTTTATAGAAAATGCTCTAAATAAAGTTTCCTTTACATATACATGTACTATGTATATGAATTCCTGATCAAATGTCCGGATGTATGTGTGCGTGTGTATGCGTGTGTGTGTATGTGTGTGTGTGTGTATGTGGATGTTCCTTTTTTTGTGTCCACGATAACTTGAGAACCGATTAAAAAATCTGTATAAAATTATAAGGGTTATTTTTAGTTCAAAAATTGCAAAGTAACCGGAGGAGTTATCCAAAATATTGAAAAATTTAAATTTTAGAAGAAAAATTATGATAAAACACGTGATTTTTGCTCATTATCATATTTTATTAAAATTAGCAGATAATCATCCTAAATAATCATGAAGAGACAAAGTGTTCATGAAATGAATACAATATAGTCAATTTGAGAAAGAATTCGCAACTATAGTACTTCAAAATGTTTAGCTTAAATTTTAAGAAATTGAGTTTTACACTTTCACGGCAAGATTCGAGTTTACTTGTCAACAAAATTTAATTTCCAACATATCTGTCATTTTTCATCAAGCTTTTTATACCCAGAAAAGATTCCAAACGGAAGACCATAAAAATATCTAACCATTTTCGCGGGCAGGTTCGATATACTTCAAAGTGTTTAGCTTAAATTTTAAAAAATTGAATTTTTCTTTTTCACGGCAAAATTCGAGTTTACTTGTCAGTAAGAATTAATTTTCAATCTTTTAATTAATTAATTAATTAATTTTCAATCTTTTAATTAATTAATTAATTAATTAATTAATTTTCAGTCTTTTTTCAGCAAGCTTTTTATACCCAGAAAAGATTCCGAATCGGAAACCATAAAAATATCTAACCATTTTCGCGGCCAGGTTCGATATACTTCAAAATGTTTAGCTTAAATTTTAAAAAATTGAATTTTCCACTTTCACGGTAAGATTCGGGTTTACTTGTCAACAAAATTTAATTTTCAACATGTCTGTCATTTTTCATCAAGCTTTTTATACCCAGAAAAGGTTCCAAACCGGAAACCTTTAAAATTCCTAAGAATTTTATTTTCTCCGTGAATTTTTTGTAGTAAAAACTTACTTCTTGTTGCATTACGAAATAATTGTTTTTTTAGGTTGCCGTTTGCGAAATTACATAAACGAAACCCTTATGGCAAGACTCGCGTGACTAAAAAAAAATAAAACGAAAAATCTTCCTTGTTGGCGAACAAAATGTTCGACCTAGTTAGCTGAAATTTTGTACGCGTTTGTATATTATACATATAAAGATGTAACGAACATAATTAGGAATGTTTATTAACATTGTTAAGAAAGTAACAACATTTTTCGCAAAAATGGCATTAAATTAGCTTAAATTATATAAATATGTAACAAATATGATTAGACATGTTTATAACATTGAAAATAACAAATTTTTTAGCAAAAATTACATTAAAATGATTGTCTTAAACTTCACTGATGAATCTAAACTGCTGGAATTTAAAATGCTGATGTATTTTTTCATAAGATTTGCAGACAAAATATAGTAAATCGATGGTCACAGTGTTTTCAAAAAATGTACACTCTTTCAAAATAGACAATTGCAAATTTTACATTACTTGCTGAAATTTGGTACACTGGTGTATTTTTGCATGCAGATTAAAAACATCCACAATTCGAATTTGCAAAAACTGAAATTGAATTTTATCGAAAGTTGTTATTGATATTCTACCATATCTTTGCACTATCATATAGTTATTCTATCATATTTTTGTACTATCATATTGTTATTCTATCATATTTCATCCCATAAAATTTTATTCCATTACACTGAAAATGCAGAACCGACTTGTAGTTGCAGCCATTGCGCTTTGAAGGTAACGCGGATTAATGAAAGAGTAAGGATATGATGTGTGTTATATGTGAATATATTTATATATGGAATTGACGAGAATAGTTTTAAACGTACAATCATATACATATACCTGACAATTTAAAATGAGGGGTTGCATATCGAAGCCTATAAATTGTAAATAATGATATACTTGAAAGGTGCAAGGAAAGTCGTTACGATTGAATATTTCCTGCCATAAGAGACTTCAATTTCTAGAGAGGATGTGAGTGCCAGCAAACCACAAAATCGACACTGAATCGCCAAGGGTAATCGGTGAATAGGGATGGCCTCTGAAGTCGCTCGCTCTTCACCCACCCACGCTCCCAGACATAATAAAACTACGAGAAATCGATCCTCAACATCGAGGAAGTTGATAACTCTCAAGCAATTCTAAACCTCTTCACGAATTTTTCCTTGATTCTTGACTTCTACAAACTTGTTCTTTTTTGTATCTTTGGTTTCTTCGTCTTTTTCTGTATCTTCAGTTTCTTAAGTTATTATATATCTTCAGTTTCTTAAGTTTCCCAATATCTTCAATTTCTTAAGTTATTATATAACTATCTTCAGTTTCTTAAGTTTTTCCATATCTTCAGTGTCTTAAGTTATTCCATATCTTCAGTTTCTTGAGTTTTTCCATATCTTCAGTTTCTTAAGTTTTTCCATATCTTCAGTTTCTTAAGTTATTATATATCTTCAGTTTCTTAAGTTTTTATACATCTTCAGTTTCTTAAGTTTTTATACATCTTCAGTTTATTAAGTTTTCCAATATCTTCAGTTCCTTTGGTTATTTTGATTCTTTCAGTTTCTTTAGTACTGTCTGTTTCCCTGGTTCCTTAATTTTTTGTTTCTTCAGTTCTTTTGATTTCTTCTATTTCTACAGTTCTTTCTGTTTCATAAGTTTCTTTGGATTTTTCTATATCTTCAGTTCTTTATGTTTCATCCGTTTCTTTACATTCCATCCGTTTCTTTACATTCTTCTGTTTCTTCAGTTCCTTAAGTTTCTTCTATTTCTTAAATTCCATTGGTTTCTTCAGTTCGTCCTGTTGCTTCAGTTTCTTTGGTATCTTTAGTTTTATATGTTTCATAAGTTTCTATATTTCCATCAGTTTCTTCAGTCCCATTGGTTCCTTAAGTTTCTCCTATGTCTTTAGATTCTTTGCTACCTTCAGTTCTATCACATTCTTCTGTTTCTTTAATTTAATTGGTTCCTTTAATTTCTTCTATTTCTTCAGTCTTCTTGGTTCCTTAAGTTGTATATTTCGTCATTTACGATTCTTCTATTTTTCAGTTATTTGTGTTTCGTCAGTTTCATTACTTCCTTCCTTTTTTCGGTTCTTGTAGTTCCCCCGGTTCCTTGTCTGTTTTATAAGTTTCTTCACTCCCATCTGTTTCTTCAGTCACTTTAGTTTCTTAAGTTTCCTCTATTTCTTTAGATTCTTTATTACCTTCAGTTCTATCAAATTTCTTCAGTTTCTTCAATTCCATTAGTTCCTTTAGTTTCTTCTATTTCTTCAGTCCTTTTGGTCTCTTGAGCTTTAACTATTTCTTCAGTTACGTTGGTTTCTTCAGTTACGTTGGTTTCTTCATTTATGTTAGTTTTTTCAGTTACATTGGTTCTTTTAGTTACATTGGTTCTTTCAGTTTCTTCAATTCTGTCTGTTTCTCTGGTTCCCTCATTTTTTTTTTAGTTTCTTCAGTTCCATTGGTTTCTTGAGTTTCTTCTGTTTATTTTCCCATTGGTTTTTTTAGTTCCTCCAGTTTCTTCAGCTTCTTCGGTTCTTTTATTAGTTCTCTCTTTCATAAATTTCTTTACTTCCATCTGTTTCTTCAATTTCTTTGGTTCCTTCAACTTCTTCTGTTTTGTAAATTTCTTCAGTTCTTTCTATTATTTTAATTTCTTCAGTTCTTTCTATTATTTCAATTTCTTCAGGTCTTTCTATTATTTCAATTTCTTCAATTTCACTGGTACCAGTTTCTTCTACTTTATCAGTTCCTTCAGTTTCTTAGTTTATCTCTCCTTTCTCTTAAAACTCTTTTTGCATATTCCTCTTTAGTGATTGATCTTCATACATACATTTTAGATTTAATATCGTTTCGAAAACGAAAAAAGAAAGAAAAAGAAGAACAAGAGGCTGAGGAAGAGGAAAGAAGAAAGAAGAAAAAAGAACTAATGAAGAATGTTCGGTTTTCTTTCTGGATCCGAATCTTGCGTAAAAGTAACCTTGTTTTACAAGAGCAGGGGTCCAGTTGTAATGTTGGTGTCCTCATGTATTTTGCGTGGGCGTGGTTGTTGTATGCACGGTCATTACTTTGCGGGATTTGCAATTGGTCGTAAAAAGCCAGAGGCCAACTGACCAGTCTCGAATCAGTCATGTTGAATAAGAAAAAAATGCAGTCCCTGATCGATCGATTATTGTTTCATTAACATACGGAAATGTATGCGAAAAAGTAAATATATGTTTTATCGAAAGTTATAATCATTCTCTGCCCTTATTTCAGAACATATTTTTTACACTCTTAAAAAGCATTCAAAACAAATTACCACACTTATATTTATATTTGCCACACCTTGAAAACAAAGTACAGTAATTTCTCTAAGTGCAAAAAAGTACTTTTAAACTCGAACATTAGAGAAGCGTGGAGAAATTGGCATTTTCGTGTACGGTAACGACGTCAATTGGTCAGCTATGAAGATCCATTTTTAAAATTTAGACCCGAGACTTCTAACATTTAATTTTTCACATTTAACGTACGCCTCGACGTACGCTTAACGTTTAAGTATTTTGACTTTTTAACATTTAGTGTTTAACATTTCATGGTTTAGTGTTTGCAGTTTTAACGCTTAACGTTGTTTTCAGCATTGTTTATTACTCTCTCGGTCTAAACTGGAATTTATTATCAATACGGTTTTATATTTTCTAGGAAAGAATCATTTGAATAATTGAATAATTTGCACATTAGAAAATGCAACATTCTTGTTTTTCCGAAACTAATCAGTCATAATCCATCTTGGCGATAAAGATAGTGCGTGCTGAATAACATCCCAAGAGAAAGAGTCCACGTGTAAGCACTTAGCAACTCTCGATGCTGCACAAGTTGATTATTAACGGTTATTATACTTTAGTGCCATTTGCTGATTAAAAAATCCTTTGCTTTTAACATGACGACGACAGCAGATCGGTAAAGTTCTCTTTCAGCTATTGAGGTTCTGAAAAAAAGAGGAAAGTGTAACGAGGAAGTTTCAACTGTCAATAAGATAAGTGTTCCATTCCTGAGAATTATCTCAGAGAAAGTATAATAATCACAGCTTTTTATCGATGTCGACAAAAATGCTTTTCGAATCAAAGATATGATCACCGATTTCAATCACTAACCCTTAAAATTCGTTAACAAAATTCCTCACAGAAAATTCAATCCCCAAATTGTAAATTTTCAATCCACAAAATTGCAATCCACAAAATAGAATCTAAATAAAATTGTAATTGTACATTGTAATAAGAAAAAAAAAAGAAGATTACACAAGTAATCTTAAAATAAAAATTATAAATAAATAATTATAAATTAAAATCAATTAAACTTCGTCCCATATATAATTAAAATGTTTTGAGGATAATATTCGAAAACTTTGAAATCGCAAAACAAAACACAACACAAAACAATTAATATTTAATTGACAATAACCTTTTGTCATTGAAAATTAATTTTCTCATTTGGGGAATTGATTTCAGATTGAAGAAGTAAGTGTAGCCAATTTGAGAGTCAAAATATTTTTTTATGAGAAGTGAATATATTACAATAAGAAGAGCTATAAGTTCTGAATTATGGTCTGTCGCGTTTTACAACACATGAGTCGGTCCTTTTATCTTATTATTTCAGCACTCTTTATGACTTTGATGGTCGACTTTGTGGTGAATACACTTAAATTCGCTCTGTCATTTACAATCGTTCGCATCCGGAAGATGTGCAGTAAAGTAGTATTCCGGTCTACTTCGTCAATTCAAAGGCAGACTGTACTGTACGTGAGACGAAAACTTTACGACACAATTTGACCGTTGAAAATCGCAGAACAAGTTTCAGTATAATCTGCATTGCATACGCTCATAATTGAGCCTCGTTGAAGTAATACTCCCTTTTTCCTTTTATTTCAAACAACGAATTAAGTAACAAGAATCTTGTTCTCGAATAAAAAATTCGTCAATTAACATTAATTTTACTGTAATTTACAAAATTTAAATGGAATTGAAAAATTGAGTGAAAAACTGATTGAAAAAAAGATTGAAAAAAAGATTGAAAGAAAGATTGATAAAATGATTTGAAAAATGATTAAAAAAATGATTGAAAAATTTGATCTTTTACAAAAAGGTGGAAACTAAATTCAAATTATGTATAAATAAGAAAGAAATAAATAACAAAATGTAATAAAATAGCGAAAAAGACACCAAGGACGAATTTGAGAAGAGAAAAAATGATAATTTGACAATGAAGAAGAGAGTAAAAAGGGTTGGAGAAAAGTGGTTAAAATAAAGCAGTGAAACCGCATAAAAAGGAGATAAACGAAGTGGTATAAAGCGTTTACTATGAGGACGATGGAGAAGAAAAGGGAAAGGAAGATAAAGATAAAGAAAAAAGTTGCGGGCACGGGTGCACAAGGCGTGACAGTGGGAGAGAGAACTCTATAACACAAAGTGCATGTACGTGGGGGGATGTGATTTATGGAAACTAGGTCTGGGTGGAGCAGGAGCGTCCCTCAATGACCACCAAAGGGGTGTGCTATGAAAAGAAAGAAATTATGGTGCTTGCCAAGCGAGTTAAAAAACCGGGAAACTTTATGCGAATAAAAATAAAACTGCAAGTAGTTGAGAACAGAAACCTGGAACAATGGAGGGTCTTAAAGTTTGCAGTAAATGTGATTTGAAGTAGAAGAGAAGTTACTTTATATCAGTTTAGATTCTTTTTCAACTTGAAGATAAATATTGTATAAAACAAACTTTTGAAAAATTTGCAAAAACTTTAAAATATCTGCTCAATTTGATTTGCAGGAATTTTTTTTGTTTCTATTTGGACAAATAAATGTTGTTTTTATTTTTATTTAGACAAAACAATTTTATTTTTATTTAGACAAAACAATTTTATTTTTATTTAGACAAAACAATTTTATTTTTATTTAGACAAACAAATTTTATTCTTTTTTGTTTGTTTTTTTGTTTTTATTTGGACAAACAAATGTTGTTTTTATTTAGACAAACAAATTTTATTTTTATTTAGACAAACAAATTTTGTTTCACTATGATTTTAAGGAATAAATTTCGCTGAATTTTGGAGGAACAACATTTTTTTAATTCAGAGCAACAAAACCTAATTAATTCTAATGTTGAATTATAAAGTATCAAAAAAATTTTGCTCATTTTTAAATCCTTGGAGTTTAAATGTCGCAGAGACGATTTTAGCACCTATCTGAAATAAATGCTTACTTTCGCAATTTTCTATTTTTGGATACGGAATATGCCGGACTAGGAATCGATGCCTATTCCATGAATGAAATGCAAGATAGTCATTGGATATTGAGACGCTTCAGGTGTGTAAGTATGTGTTGCCACGTGAGTATAGGCTGAGAACTTTTGCAGGTAGATATACATAAACCTTGGTGAAGTAGTCGTAACAAGAATTTCGCTCATTCCCAGCGTAACCCGAGACGACCCGCAGAATGCATTCGTTTGTGTACACGTGGGCATTTGCATGAATGCGTGCAACATTGAGAATGCGTGGAAACTTATGAAACGTTTCCACGAGAAACACTCGGCAAGTAATCGGAGATTCAAACAGGTTTCGAATCCCAACAGAAACTTTCGAAAATCTGGTTCATACTCCTGCCACAACACTCGTGATTTTATAGACATCAATTTTGACCCCCTTTTCTTATCAAAGTGTCAAAATGTCCATAATGTGCGCATAAATAAATACGAATGAATAATCATTGGGTGCAAATTGCAAAAGAAAATAAGTGCCTATTGATAGAAAAATTGTCTTCAATAGGAATTGAAATCGCTGTCATTTTTTATACAACATATTTTATCAGTTCCATCTATATTTTATCAACTGCAGTTGATTCGAATTGTTACTAATATTAAATAAATGGTCGATTTGCCGAGAATCGCAACATGAAGAAAGTGTAAGATCATTTTGAAATTAATTGTTACAAGTGCAGGTGGATTTAAAAATCGTTTCGAGTTTAATCCGGTGAAGCTTTTTTGAGCAAGGAGAAAAGATTTTACGAGTCATTGAAACTTTGGTACAATTATCTTTTACACTCGCTCGATTATACGTTGAAACAATCATTTAATAATGATCCAGCAAAATTTCCAGGGAACTTGTTCAGTCCATTAGCAAGATAAGCTGTTGTAAACCACAGGAAGCAGGGGTGAGTTTTGGAAAGGGTTGACTTACTGACGATGAACCTTCTAATTTAAAAATTCCGAAAAGACACAGAAACTTTTGTCCTTTGTAATTAAAGAGGGCCTTTTTTAATCAATCTTAAAAACAGTTTTTACTCACGTTACACTGGGCATTATTTTATATTGAGGTATTCAACCCTTTGAACCAAAATTACTCAAGAATAAAATAAAATAATATAAAACATCCAATTCAATGTATAAATAAATAATATATAATATAATAATATAAATAATATAAGAAAATAAAGCTATATTCCAGAAATTATAATTCTCTTCCAAATATGTATACATGAGATAAGAAATATAGTAAAAAATTAAAATTGTTCTATAATTAACTCAGAAAGATATTAATTTTTCAGAATTTACAACCATAAACTCAGATTATGTATACTGTTGAGTTGATAAAGACTATTGTGTTTTTGCAGAAAAGAATGCAAGAGAATTTTTGTCAGAAAAACAAAATTCCTTCGCTCAATTATCCACTTTTATAATGGCAAAACATTCAAATTGCTAGACTTTCACACACTGGACTCAGGAACTGTAAAATCTCTGTCTCAATAATTTCGTGATTTACACTCCAGCTGTTGTAAATTTTCGTTTTATACATTAAACTCTTCCCTAGAAAGCTTTCTAGAGAAAATTTATGCAAGAGTACTAAAAACTGTTATTTAAATATATATTGTTAAACTCTAAAACTCTTGCAGTAAATTTAAACAAAGATAATCGTTTTCATTTTTCTTCAATTCGTGCCATAAAGTCGTTTAATTAGAGCCTTGAAAATTAGTACGTACTTTTTTACATTTGCTGTACATTTTTTTTTACATTCGCTGTACATTTTTTTTACATTTGTTGTGCACTTGTACTTTTTGACACTGAATTCATTTCCATATTGCAAATAGGAATAAAAATAAACTAAATTACATTCTGGTAATTCTCGCCCAAAATCGCGCCTTAATTGTAAATGTCCTTTCTGCCTGGAAGTTGACAAAAAAAATTGTAATCCTACTATCGTGACAGCGGTTGTGAAATTACGAGCGTGCATAAAATTTATAGCACGGATATTCCAAATTTACCGCATCTTGTGGATATTTGCGTTCAATAACCCTGCAGGTGAGTTTACTTTACGCGCTCAAGCACTTCCTCGTGTGTTCACGATCGGTGCGGTCAGAGGTTAATGAAACTTTGCTAAAAATATGCAAATAAGTGTCGACTCGTGTACCAGAAAGGTGCCCATTCAGCCAAATTAAACAGACCGACATTTGGTCCCCGCACCTTCCAAGAAATATACTCGTGCCTCCAAAACTACATCCTCCAAACTCTTGAATCTCTTCAACAGAATTTTAATCCAACCGTCGAAATGAAAATCCGAAAAATAAGGCTGTATTTATAAATACGGTATATAATTGTAATATATATATAAATTACGCTTCTGGAAATAATGTCTAATGGAAAATATAAAAGACGATAAAAGTTGTTGATAGAGTTACAATTGGAAAAAATAAAAGTTGTAAAATTAGAGCAGGACTGTGTCAAGGATTTGGATCAGAAACAGGTGTACGTAACACAGTAGTGATTCAATACTTGTTCGTCCCCACAAGTTCCATGTGGCAGGTTATCGTTTCCTGCGCAGGAAGTGGGTTGTAAAGTGACGCTAATGGGATACCCGAAGCCAGTGACGAAGGAATATAATTTTCTGAATGAATTTGTCAGGAAGCGCTGATGTCAACGATACAAATCTTGAGAAAAAAAGCACTTCTCTTCACTTTAAAACAAAGCACAAAAAGAGTTAAAAACCAGGCAGAGATGAATCGTTTCTACATTATCTTAAAACCCGTGGGTGTTGCCTTCAACATCCATCTGTGACCAAAAACTTAATAGCGCACCTCCTAATTTAGATTAATAGTTGAACCAAAAACATATCCGCTTTTTATAAAAACATATTTTTACTGACTTTAAAAGGATCTTGAACATACTTTTAAAATTACGAATATTGACAGTTTTTAATCAAATTTAATTAAGTTCAAAAAAAAGGTTACAAAAAAGGTTTTATAAAGTTTTTGAGTTCCTTTGTAAGGAACTTAAAAAGTTTATTAAGTTTTTGAGTTCCTTTGTAAGGAACTTAAAAAGTTTATTAATCCTTTTTTAACCTTTGTAAGGAACTTAAAATGTTTATAAAACCTTTTTTAACATTTGTAAAGAACTTAAAAAGTTTATAAAACCTTTTTTGTTCAGATTAAATCAATTTCTCCGAATCCTTTTGCGATACAGTAGCGGACAAATTGGCGGAGATGGGATCGTTAAAATTAAGCGAAAAACGCATAATCGAGGGATTTTTGGAAAAAATTGGTGACGGTGCATGGAGGAAGTCAGGGGTGATTTACGTGACTAATAAAGTACTTGAAAATTTACATAATGCCCGAGCGATGGTTAAACTCACTTTGGCTTTCCCGCAGTTAAGTTTACAATAATGTAACGTGATTTACAACCACTTGAGACATCCAATGGGCCGTTGCGTCTTTCTTGCTTGAATGTGTATACACTTTCACGTATATTGTGGTAAATACACGGATCGACCTTCTGCGGCTTTTACCACAACGCATGTTAATTACCTTACATTGTTTTAATTTCCTCGTGGTACACTTTATTATCGGCTTCCGCGTGATTTACGAGCCGCCTCCTTACTTTGAAGACTCGTATGCGCTCCAAGAATGGCGACTGGCTATCTTTCTCTCTGAATGGAGACCCGAGAAAAGAGCTTGACCTCTTTGTTCTTTGTGACCTTTATAAAAGCGTACGAGAGGAAGAGATAAGATTATCTTCACTGGGTGCGATTTGTTAATGTGTTGATAAAAATTTATCGCAGCTTCGCTAAGTTCAATTATGTAAAAATAAACCAAATGCGTGTATTTCTTTGGAGATTACGGTTTGGTTGTTTTCGTTTCGATTTACATTTTTTTATATTAATTTTTTTATATTTATTCAAACTATTCTGTAAATTTATAACTATGGTGATAAATCTGTTTAGTTTCATGAAAAATTAGCTTTAAAGTGCGATCAAAAGCGTACAAAATTTGCATTTTCCTCTGGGTTATTTAAATTTTAAGAAAAAACGGCTTTCACTATTTCTTCAATAACTGCTTTAAAAATGATTGAATGAGTTTCCAAAGAGCTTTATTCTAGAATTATTTTATTAAGAATTTGGAAGATTATTAAGAAACCAAGTAACAGAATTTTTTATTTTAAATTATAAACAGAAGCTAAAAAAATCAAAAGAAAGCAGTGCATGATTCAATTTGTTTGAGTTCAATTTCAATTGAATTAAAACAATATAAATTAAATAAAAATTAAACAAATTAAACAAATATAAAAAGGTAAAATAATAAACAAGAGTCTAGAATAATTAAAAATTGTTTTTGACGCACGAAATACGATTTCCGATTTATTTAAAAGTAATAAAATCTATGATTAATTTGAAAGTAATAAAATTTCCGATTCGTTTAAAATGATTATAATTTCCGATTCGTTGAAAATGAGTAAAAATTCAGAATTCACCTTTTTCCAAATTACAATTTAAAAATATCTCTCGTAAAAATGAAAGCGACTATTTGTGTTTGATGAATCGTTCTTAAATTAAGAATCCCGAATCGAATTAAACGCAAATTATTCGGCAAAGCATCACCCGACATTAATTAATTTTAGGAATATGAATACGCTGATTACTTTTTGATTTGTTGCCGCTAAAGACTTTGAGTTTGACTGTTATTAGTTTAGGAAAGTCATTAGTTGATTTTTGCTTCTATTTAACTTATTGCTGAAAACAAGTGGTTGTCAAATAAATTTTCCCGTAAATAGGACAAGTTCCAGGACTAAATATATGTATGATAAAACTTCTTGGTCTGGCTATTCGGCCAATTAGTCGTTTATACGAGGCTGTATTTTTGTAAACGCGTTATTAACGAGTCCAACGAAAATTACTCTGCAATCGAGAAATATTTAAACTCCATTGATTACTTTTCCTCCTGAATTATATGCAAATTCGATATAATTTCTAATCATCTGTTTTTAGTGTTAAATTCTTGCTCGGTGAAAAATAAATAGTTTTAAATCATCGATTGATAATAACTGGTTGATGAAAATAGGTTGATAAAAATGGGTTGATAGAAATAGGTTGATAAAAATAAGTTGTCAAAAATAGGTTGATAGAAATAGGATGACATAAGTAAGTTGATAGAAATATGTTGATAAAAATAGGTTGATAGAAATATGTTCATAAAAGTAGGTTGATAAAAATAGGTTGATAGAAATAGGTTGATAGAAATAGGTTGATAAAAATAGGATGATGAAAATAGGTTGATAAAAATAGGATGATAGAAATAGGTTGATAAAAGTAAGTTGATAGAAATAGGTTGATAAAACTAGGTTGATAGAAATAGCTTGATAAAAATAGGTTGCTAAAAATAGGATGATGAAAATAGGTTGATAGAAATAAGTTGATAAAAATAGGTTGATAAAAATAGGTTGATAAAATAGGATGATGAAAATAGGTTGATAAAAATAGGTTGATAGAAATAGGTTGATAAAAATAAGTTGATAAAAATGGGTTGATAAAAATAAGTTGATAAAAATAGGTTGATAAAAATAAGTTGATAAAAATAGGTTGATGGAAATAGGTTGACAAAAGTAAGTTCATAGAAATATGTTGATAAAAATAGGTTGATAGAAATAGGTTGATAAAAATAGGTTGATAATAATCTGTAAGCGATAATTGGATGACAAAAAGGTTGATAATAATCACAATAAAAATAATCATTCCTGGACAATAATCCCAATACATTTCTTTGAAAAACAATTAATTTATTCCAACAATAAATAAATTACATCAGTAATATAAAATGTCAGATTGTGAAAGCAAATCTGTGAGGGGGAATGAAAGCAAAAAGATCGAAATGAACCAAATCTTTGGGGAGTTCTGGTTTTAAGAAATGTTGAACTTTAATGGCATGTTCTTCGTGCGCGGACTGGAGCCAAAAAATTCATTCCCACGGCGGTTCAGTCCAGACCGCCATTTCGGGCCTCAATTAATTACCCCGCACCTAATTGCTGCAATAATTATGGTCGCAAAACGTGAGCATTAAAATGTAATATTAAAATGGAGTATCAGCCCAAGCTCTTCTTATAAATATCTACATTGCACTCATGAATCCAAACCCATACAATATTCTTGTGAATTCGCCAACAAGTACCTAAATTAAACGTTCGCCGCAAGATTTATTCCCGGATGGTAACTTCATTACATAATCAACATAAATAAGTTTGGTACATTTATAAAGATTCCTCGATCTTTAATTCAACGTTAAGTATACATGTGTTTTAAAAAGTGGTCAAAAAGCAAGTTTATTTGGTATGTTCCGGAAATCAACTTTTTTTTGCCTTTTAATTTCATAAATTAAAATGTTAATAAAATTAACAAATAAAATTAACCAAATGGTTAACGAAATTAGGATTGTTTTATTTTCTTAATAAATGAAATGAAAATTCTTTTCTAAAAAATACAGAACGTAATAAATAAAATCGATAGCTTATGTACTTGGTCGTTTATAAAAATGCGATCCTTGGCATTCCCGTTTAAAAAAGCGAAGTTGATTAAAACTTAAGGTCAAGAACAATCCGGCCATAACTTCACATTCTGCTCCATATATGGATGTGGATCAGTATTGGGATATAGACAACCTATTATCGGCGCTAAGGCACTGGCTTATAACCTTTTGAATTATAACCTATGCTTAAGAGTGAAAACGAAGGCTCGTACAGGTACCTAATCGGCTTCAGTAAATTCAAATCGTTGTACCAGCAACTCGTAAAATCGCTACCACCTGGGCTGATGGAAGAAAGGCGAGCTTGTGTTCAACAGACACTATGTTAAAAAAAAGCCAAAGTCAGCAGTAATATGCCTTTTTGAGCGAGCATAATTTTCTCGTCCATAGGTTTTTTCGTCGATGGGCGAACCACCATAAATAAATGTTGTTTTTACGGCTGCCAAATTGGGCATTTAAAGTACATTCGGCTTTTACTAACCAATGTCTACGACCAACAAACAGGCTGCCTCGAATTTAGTAACAACTGGTCCCACATTACTCGACATTCACCAGAATTTAGTTTCGAATAATTCAATTTAATAGAAATTGGCCCGTAAATTAAATTTCATTAAGAACCAGTCCTGGCATCCTAACGAGATGAAATTTTTACGTCTTTTAAATACAGATCGTTAGACTTTAATCAAAAAGTAGTATATAATAATTAATTAAAAACTTGGGCTAATTATCATCAATTACGTGATAGATGCAGGGAAGATATTAATTAGCCGATTACTGGAATAATTATATTTAAGTATACATGTGGAATGATTTATATGATTTTATGTGACATGATTTGTATGATTTATATGATTTATATGATTTATATGATTTATATGATTTATATGATTTATATAATTTATATAATTTATATGATTTATATGATTTTATTCGACATGATTTGTATGATCTTTTATGACACAATTCCTATGATTTTATAAAAATTGATTTATATGATTTTTTATGTGATATGAGGTTATACCAATATATGATTAAAAGTTTCAGGAAGGTTGACTTAGGTATGATTTGGGTCTTAAAATTTTATTGTGAAACACTGCGATGGATAAATAAGTATGGATAAATAAGTATGGATAAACAGTATGATGAAAGTTTTTATTTAAAGAGAAAAATCGCTATTTATTGTAACAAGAAAAAAGTGAATTATGTAAAATCTTATCTTTACGTCTTTAGTATGCATTACCACAAGACCGTAAAGGTGGGCTGCATCGAATTCGAATTTACACTCAAGTATGTTCTCGACACTTTTCTGCAGTTTTTCATTCTACAAAATGTTGTCTTTAAACTATAAATAAATAAAACATTTAAATTTTACAATTATCCAAGAAATTATTATAACAAATTTGATGATTTGATAAGATTTTACAGCTTTTTGATTTCTTCGGAAGAGTGCTTCTCATGGAAAGAGCATGCCTTCCACAAATGCTCATGACCAACCTGAGCAACGAAATTGCCATTAAGGGAACAGTGCTGGAGGTACCAATTTTTTTCTGGAAGATAATTCCGCACCGTAACGCATCAGGCACGTCAAAATACTACGTTTCCGTTCCCCGCAACCATAACCCGATTCCAAAAACTCTCGCTTCGTGGAAATAGAAGAGAACCCTTAAATTTTAATAGGTGGCATTCTCCAACTTTATTGCCTGAAAAACGTCAAGTTTAAAAAACTTAAGGGGCTGTAATGCGAAGATTAACTTAAATTATACGCTTTTAATATATTTGTGATTTACATTTTATTTGTTTTATATTTATTTATATTTATATTTATTTATATTTATATTTATTTATATTTATATTTATTTATATTTATTTATATTTATTTATATTTATTTATATTTGTATTTATTTATATTTATAATTATATTTATTGATATTTATATTTATTTACATTTATATTTGTAAATTATATCTAGAAAAAGCTTCAATTTTAGTGCGGAACGTACAATTCTAGAATAGGAGGATCAATACTAGCATAGAACAAAAAGCGTATACAATTTTAGCATAAATGCAAATTTAAAGCAAATGTTCAATTCTAGCAAAAACATATACAAGTGTAGATTTGAACATATTATATACAAGTCTAGCATAAAACGCTTTGTAGCACAAGACATTCAATTCTAGTATAAAACGTAAATTTATTGCACAAGACGTTCCATTCAAGCATAAAAAATTCAATTCTAGTAGAAAGCGTACTACTATTCAATTCCAACATATAACATTCAATTCTATCATAAAACGAATACAATTCTAACATGCGATTTTAGCATAAAATGTAAATTTGTACCAAAAACTTCAATTCAAGCAAAGTTCAATTCTAGTAGAAAGCATACAATTCTAGTAGGAAGCAAACAATTCTAGCATAAAAAGGTCAATTCCCGCGTATAATATTCAATTCTAGAATAAAACGTAAACAAGTCTAGTATGGAATGTAAAATTTTTGCATGAAACGAAAATTTACACAACAAAACGTTCAATTCTAGCAGAGAAAATTCAATTCTAGAATTAAACGCAGTATTCTAGCATAAAAGATTCAATTCTAGTAAAAAAACGTATAATTTATGGTATAAATATACTAATTCCAGCATATAACGTTCAATTCTAGCAAAAACATATATAGTATAGGACGTACAATTCTAGCATAAAGCAAAAATTTACAACACAAAACGAGCAAATCTAGCAAATAAATTTCATTTATTGAATAAAATGCTAGTATAAAACGTAAATTTATTGCACAAGACGTTCAATCTAAACATAAAAATTCAATTCTAGCACAAGATGTATTATATTGTAGCATATAATATACAATTCTAGCATAAAACGTAAGTTTATTGAACTAAATGTTCAATTTTAGCACAATAGATTCAATTCTAGTAGAAAATGTACAATTCTAGCATAAAGCGAAAATTGACAGCACAAAACGAGCAAATCTAACAAACTAATTTCAATTATTGAATACAATTCTATAGTATAAAACGTAAAATTGCACAAGAAATTCTATTCAAACATAAAGAATTCAATTCTAGCACAAGATGTATACAATTGTAGCACAAAATACATACAAATGTAGGATATAATGTACAATTCTAGCATAAAACGTAAATTTATTACGCTAAACGTTCGATGTTAGCATAATAGATTCAATTCTAGTAAAAAAGTACAATTATATAGTACAGAAAGATCAAGTCCATTATGTAACGTTCAATTTTAGCAAAAAGAGTACACGATTGTACACAGTTGTACACAATTCTAGTATAGAATGTACAATTTTAGCATGAAACGTAATTTTTTAGCACAAAACGTTCAATTCTAGCTAAATTATTCTTAGCTAAATTCAATTCTAGC
This sequence comes from Ganaspis sp. Gsp50, assembly GCA_011057455.1. Lineage (NCBI taxonomy): Eukaryota > Metazoa > Arthropoda > Insecta > Hymenoptera > Figitidae > Ganaspis > Ganaspis sp. Gsp50. The sequence goes on along the minus strand of WNHD01001494.1, from coordinate 17,477 downwards.
TAAATTATTCTTAGCTAAATTCAATTCTAGTTAAATTATTGAATAAAACGCGCTTTTTTAGTATTGAAAGTTCAATTATAGCACAAAACATATATAATTCTATATAATAACATGAAACGTAGATAATTTCTGCATAGAACAAATAATTCAAGTATAAAACGTACAATTTTACCACAAAACGTTCAATTCTGTTATAAAATATACACAGAAAAAACAAAGTCTTAAACCGTTTACATCTTAAAACCAAAATGATTGAAAGTCAGCAAATTTTATTTCTTAAAACAAGATTAAGTCAGTTTTAGGTCTTAAAATCCAACTCTTGATGCTGAAATTTAGTTAAAATTGAATCTGATGTAAACGGGTTCAGTCTAAAGTGGTCTGAAAGTAAGACTTCTTTTTTACAGTGTAAAATGCTAGGATGAAATGTCCAATTTTAGCATAGATCGCATCATTTTTGCATAGATCGTACAATTCCAGTATATATAGAACGTTGAATCCCGAAATCATCAAGATATAAAAATCGACCAATTAGCCGACACGAATTTCTAAAAGCCAAGCTCAAAGTGTCCAGACGATCAGATTACTGTAAAAAACACACGAGTGCTGTTAAAGAGAAAACTTCTAATCTTTACATAATGAACTGCTTCTAGAGATGAGATCTGAAATAAAAAATTGCCTATGGCGAAAGATGGAGATAGTTTCAATATAGAGTCTTATGAATTATCTACCTTTACTTCAGTGACTTATTCGAACATAAAATCGACACCAGGCTGCTGTGGAAGGACGTTGATAATTTTATAGGCTGTCGACTTCGACCAGACAGATATTTACTCGCGTTGGGAAAAAAACGTTAATGGTTCGATGAGGACGCACGTTAAACCACAGTAATAAATGCCCACTTGTTATTCGAAGCTGATTGTAAAAATCCCGCGGAGATCGCGCGAGAATTTTAATGGGCGAGAAGCAATAAAACATCGGCATAGGTTCGTTCGAGCGGAGCGACATGCCCGTTTGTTGCTTGTCTCGTTAAGTGTGAAATCAAATATTTTCACGTTAATCACAAAAATTATCGAAATCCTCCTGCGATAAAGCATGTTCGATTGTTTATCATTTTTTGCTGTCGGATCTTAAGTGCTTTCCTTTGATGACGCTGGAAAAAAACACAACCAGGTAGTAAGAATGATCATGACCAGCTTTGTGTAAAAATAAAAAAAAGCCTTTTGTATAAAAAAAAGCCTTTTGTATAAAAAAAACGCCTTTTGTATAAAAAAAAAGGTTTCACAGAGTTTATAAAAAAGGTTTATTTTCTTTTTTTCGTTTCAAAGGAGGTCAAGATGCAGGCATGACTTTCAGAATTGGATGATTGGAAATCTAATTGGATTATAATTCACTGTATCAATAATTATTTAGGCCAAAAAAACATGGTCAAACACGATTTCAGGAAAATAAATAGTCCGGGGATATTTTAGGTTTCTGGTAGTAATAATAACGGACAATTTCTCGATCACTAACGCCTGCAATAATAATAGACGTCAATTTTACGAACGCGAATAAGTATCCAGATTTCTGTCATTTTTGTATACAATATTAATAAGATTTTTGTCGTTAGATCGTAAGTAAAGAAAAAAATAAGTAAAGAAAAAAGGAGTAAAGAAAAAAGAAGTAAAGAGAAAAGAAGTAAAGAAAAAAGTAGTAAAGAAAAAAGGAGTAAAGAAAAAAGGAGTAAAGAAAAAAGAAGTAAAGACAAAAGTAGTAAAGAAAAAAGAAGTAAAGACAAAAGAAGTAAAGACAAAGAAAGTAAAGAAGAAGAAAGAAAAGAAAAAGTTAGGTGTAACGAAAAAGTTTTTGTAAAAGTTTGAAAACTTTTTGGACCATTTGGGTTAAAACGAAATGGAGAATAGTTTAAAGCGTAAATTTATGCTCTAGAGTTTCGGTGGGAAAGTATTGTAATGACATGGTTAAGAGAGGGGAGGATTAAGAGAACATTAAGCGAGCATTCCTATGTTGCAAGTAGCCTGTGGGAACGTTGGATAAAAAGCTGAGCAGAAACAAGGCATTCGTGGCTTCACCTGGGGCATTTGAGGCGCTACACTTCTTCAAAGAGGCACACGCCCCGCCACGCTTCGATCCCCACTCTTCTCACAGTTACAATTTACAACCCATGCCTTTCTATCTGCGAATCCAAGAAACCTATTCAAACCAGTTTGCAAATCGAAGCAATCAAAGTTTCGAATATTCGAATAAATACACCTCTGTTTCGAATTTTTTAAAAAGGAATGATAAATTTACAACAGGTGCTAGCTAATGGAAAATAAAAAATACAAGTGCTTAAAAAATAGAAAAAGGAAATACTAAAAATAACCAAAAAATGCAAAAACTACAGAAAGTACAAAAAGCTACAAATAATACAGAAAATTACAAACATTACAAAAGAACTACAGTATAAACTACAAATAATACAGAAAAATACAAAAAATTACAAAAGAACTACAGTATAAACTACAAATAATACAGAAAAATACAAAAAATTACAAAAGAACTACAATATAAACTACAAAAGAACTACAAAATAAATTACAAAAAATACAAAAAAATACAAAAAATATAGAAAAATGCAGAAAATAGTGCTTAAAAAAAACTTGTGTTTCTTGAGATTAGAATCAAAATGTGTACAGAATTGTTATTTCCGAGACGGCCTCGAGGCGACGATTACTATTCTTCTCATGCTTGTTTCTTGATTTTAATGTCCCTCTTGTCGGAGCTTTTATGATTCTTCATTTTCATCAGGCTTTTATGCTTCGTGGTTTATATATTTTCTCTTTGGTTCTTACGCCGGTTCGTTAGTGACAGTTTCTCCCTGCGGTTTCAGCTCAAAGAAATATAACATCTGTTTTTGCCATTTTCGTTAAACTGTATAATTTCTTTGATTTCTGACGAACTTGATGAGCTTGTGCGATTATTTATTGCCTGCTAGATTGAACAAAAAAAACAGTTATTACCGGTATTTGTAATATAAAACGTTTTGCACATTCTTTTGTAAAGTTAAATAAAAAAGGTTATGTAGTTTTCATTTCTCTTTCATTTTGTTTAAACAACAATCGTTATGATAAAACTATATTTAACATTAACTATATTTAACTATATTTAATATTAACTATATTTAACTATATTTAATATTAACTATATTTAACATCTTCAACGATTTCAACGATTTCAACGATTCACTACACGATTCCACAATACGAGAATCCATAGTTTTCTGCATTATTTTAAAATCTGTCAAAGTAGTGAAACATTTTCAAAAAATTAGTTAATTTTCAGAATATCGACATAAATTGAAAATGTCTCTGAAATTGATCATCATGTTTGTGATGATGAATATACGATAAAGGGAAACGAGAAAAATAATTTTAGCGGAAACGAAAAATTACGGTTTTTTTGGGGGGGTTTTTTGAAAACAGTGTTGCATAATTTTACAGCTGACATAAAGTTTCATTTTGTGGTTTCAGAGAGGAATAATTTTGAGATTTTTCTATTTAACGAGATATCCGGTGATCAGTTAGCCACTAAATAGAATCGTAAAAAGTGAAAAGGCGCGAAGACTGAGCTATACCTGACCAATATATAGGGTTCACGAGCTCTATTAATTTATTACCGCTAATAATAGGTCGCGGCTTGCACAAATATAAAATTAAATTAGCTTCCTCGCATCTCCTTCATTTTATTTAGAGTCGAATATATCATCGCAGTCTACCAACAACTCGGGCATTAAAATCTCCTTTGTGTCCAATCTTCGAAAAAATCATTGTCATTAAAGAAAGTTTGGCTCAACATTTAGCTCGTTATTAGGAATCTATATTTATAGCATTTACGTACACGTGTATTTATTTAATTAACTCGACCTTTTTTGGGGTTTTACACATTTTATTACGTTCTTTGTGAATTTGTATATATTGAAGATCGTGGTCAAAAATGGCATTTTAAAAATTAAGGACAGTATTCTAAAGATGATATTTTGTGATGATATTCTGAAAATTATGATCAACTGATGATACACTAAAGATGATGGCGATGATATTTTAAAAATGATATACTCTAAAGATAATACTCTAAAGATGATACTCTAAAGATGATACTCTAAAGATGATACTCTAAAGATGACTAAAGATGATACTCTAAAGATGATACTCTAAAGATGATACTCTAAAGATGATACTCTAAAGATGATACTCTAAAGATGATACTCTAAAACTCTCTAATAGTGTGCCTAAATCAGAGTAACACATATCCAAAGTGTGTGTAATTGCAGATTATAAATGAGGGTTTTAAATTATGCTAGAAGTTAGGTGACTCGTATAATAAATGCTATAAATCAAAACACAATAGTTGAGGTTTGAACGATCCCACTTGATTGACATACATCAATGTCATGAAGAGATTTATTGACTTGTAGTCAAGTAGCTTCTATTAAATACTCACTTCAAGTATAATAAACTAATCTAAGCAAGAAAAATAGCTTCATATTAAAAACGCATATTTTTGAAGCTTTAACTATACTCATGGATAAAAATCTAACACTATTAATTACTATTCTCTGCTAAATCTTACACAGCTAATGTAAAAGGATACACACAGTTTCACAACAACCACTACAAGCAAGTAGGTTACAAACTAGAAAAGATGAAACATATTTTTCGAATATCTTTACAAACCAAGTATTATTTCTATATTAATCGAACTTCACTAACAACCGTTTTCATTAGTTTTAAAATTGACTGCTTTTAATATCCCATTAATTAAATTTAATTTGATTTCACTTAATATCATTTGTGTTCATCGGACAGCTTAAAAATAAAAAAGCATAAAAATCCAATTTTGTTGAAATTCATGTTTTGAATTTTCGTAAAATTGATTAAAATATCTCTGAGATGGTTAGGACTTTTGATGGTTTCAAACAGTGGAGCTTTTTTCCATCTCAAAAGCTTGGCGAAATTTTATGGAGAGTTTATAAATATTGATTTTCTAATTTATTACATCGATTCTGGTCGAGAAAGATTTTCAATCCAATTCTGTTGAAATTCAAGATTTGAATTGTCGTTAAAATGCTTTAAATAACACAGAGATGGTTAGAACTTTTGATGACTTTAAACTGTTGAGATTTTTTTCATCTAAAAAGCTTGGTGGAATTTTACAAAAAGTTAAAAAATATTGATTTTCTTATTTATTACATCGATTCTGATCGAAAAAGCTTTAGAATCCAATTCTGTTGAAATTCAAGTTTTGAATTGTCGTTAAAGTGCTTAAAATATCTCTGAGATGGTTAGGACTTTTGATGACTCTAAACCGTGGAGCCTTTTCACACCTAAAAAGCTTGGTGGAAGTTTACGAAATGCTTAAAAATATTGATTTTCTTATTTATTACATTAATTCTGGCCGAGAAGACTTAAAAATCAAATTTTGTTGAAATTGAATTTTTTAATTGTCGTTAGAGTGCTTAAAATAACACGGAAATTGTTAGGACTTTTGATGGAGTTATTTTTAATTTTATTCCATTCGTTTTCATTGAATTTCATTTGTTTTTATTTGATTCGATTCGTTTTCATGTATTTCAATTTTCCTTTTTTTATTTCCATTTCATTTAATTCCATTTGACTTCATTGAATTCCATTTGACTTCATTGTTTTCCATTTGAATTCATTGTATTCCATTTGACTTCATTTAATTCCATTTGACTTCATTTAATTCCATTTGACTTCATTGTATTCCATTTGACTCCATTGAATTCCATTTGACTTCATTGTATTCCATTTGAATTCATTGAATTCCATTAGACTTCGTTTAACTCCATTTGATTTCAATTGTTTAATTTAATTCCATTATTTTTATTTAATTCGACACGATTACATTTTTTTCATTTTATTTCATTCAATGCTGTTTTTTACATTTAATTCCATTGGGTTGCTTCTAATTCCATACGTTCTCATTTAATTCTTTTCGTTTTCACTTAATTCCTCTTGCTTCCACTTGTTTTCATTTGATTTCAATTAATTTCAATCGTTTTAATTTAATTCCACTCCTTTTGATTAAATCTGATTAATTGCATTCAAATTCTATTTTATTACAACCTAAGACCCTAATTTGTAATTCACTCAATTGATCTGCAATACAGTTACAAATTACAAGAAATCGAGACAGAGATTTTGCTGAGAACGTTTTTCGGAAGGTACTTTGTGGTGTGTTCCTGAAAGTAAATCGTGATGAACTTATCTGTGTCTATTTCTTGACGGGTTGGTAGCATGTGTGTGTGAAGATTATGAGTATGTTTGAGAGAACCTGCGGCTAGAAGGTGCGTGACGAGTCTCTCTTGATCGCAGGTCGACCTGATCGTTATGACTTCACGCTGACTTTTGCAGGCACAAACCGTGTGCCGCCACGAGGTACATTCGTGCGAACACAACTTGTGGGATCGTGCTTCAAGAGTGCTAAGAAGGGGCACGAAACAAGTACAGGGTCTTCTCATCACGAAACTCTTGCTTACGAAAATGTGGAATTCAATAATACTTTCAAATTTCTCAAAACAGTTTACATCTCTTCTTCAACACTTTTTCTTTTAATATTCAATTCACTAGCATAATTTCTTTCAATTGGCTTTTCTGATTTATTTTAATATATTTTAATATTTTTCTCTTTTTTGTTCCACGATTCAAGGTTTTAGAAACACTTGTCATTTTTGAAAAATTTTTCCCTAAAATTGTGTTTTATGATCCTTAATGATCTAATGACACGTTTGAGAAAGGAGAATAATGGATGTATTTTGAAGGTGTTATTTCGAAAAGTGCCATGTCATTTGGTCTCACTTTTCTGATGTCCACCTCCAATTTATTTAGCGGGTTTTATTTAAGAAGTTTTGCTGCAGGTTTCGAAGAAATGCACTTTTAAGGAATTTTTCTCTCCGCGGGATACTGAAATGGTTGGTCCAGAAAACCTGTCATTTTCGAGATCTACTCTCCTCGGGGTCCCGACAACAATTGCAGGCATTGTCATTTTGCCAAAGGTGGCATTCTGCAGTCTCAACCGCAACTTGATGCTGGGCACGTGCCTCATGCTGCGGCCTAACGGTATTCCGCAATTTTAAATTATTCTTTTAGCAGCTTCTTCAACAATTTGCTCTGTTCATGCACGAATCAAAATCTCCTTTAATCAGCCGCAAATCAAAGAATATAAATTGCGAAAAACGATCTCCACGATACTGGCTAAACTTTGAACAAAAGCTTTCATTCTCTTTTTGCTTCCTACTGAAGAAATAGACCATTTTTCATTTATTTTGCTCATTTTATCTTTATTTTGCAATAAAATTTTTTATGTAACAAAAAATTAAATATCAAATCTAAACAAAATTAAAAAAGAATAATAATGATTGAATTTTCAAGTATATGAAAAACTACCGTCGGTCTCTTTTCTTCGAAACAAACATTCAAAAAATCGTTGAGGATTAAAGGAACAATTTGAGTTCAAGAGACCAGAAAATGTGTTTTGAAAATATTCATCTGCGTCACTCAAGCTTACACGGAACAGGACAAAGCTGCGGAAAAAACTGGAAAATTCCTAGAGCCGGAAAATTCCTGATAATGAGGATCGTATTTGTCTATAGAGATAATGAGTTTTGTGTGAAAATGGAAAATTTTGAAAAATTTGCAAAGTGACGTCGGCGCCCTTGACCATGATCCTTGGTAAAACAAAAGGACGAATTTCGGCAGACTGAAGCTAGTTTCAACCCATTGCAATTATCCAAGGACGAAGGAAGGCGGCAGGTGATCCTGTGAAACGTATTAGCAGATATCCTGATTTCTTTCTTGGCCAGAGTCGGCAAAAAGTGTAGACTTAGATGCCTAGAATCTTGCCAAGTTTGATGACGCCTCTTCGAAGGACTCTGCTATTTTCGGCAGGTGGAAATAAAGTATCGCGAAACACTAATAGAAAAAGAAAAAGCAAATTTAACGACTTTTGACGCCTGCAGTGAACCAAAATGAGAAATCATTACCACCTGTGAAAATTATAGTCCTAGAAAAGCGTCACGCGTGAAAAATTTCCAGTTTTCGGAATTGTCCTTTGTCGATTAATGGTTTTTTTGCTAAGGTTTTACAATAGGAGCATTTGGAAATCAAAGTTTGCAGTTTGCTATTCGAAAATCGAAATCGATTTTCGTTACTTTCTATTTTTAATTCACTTTTCAAATATTTGAACATTATTTTTATTTACTATTTATTACTTTTTATTATTATTATTTATTTATTCGTTTTTATTTATTCTGTTATTTTTATTTATTCTGTTATTTTTATTTATTCTTTTATTTTTATTCACTCTTTTATTTTTATTCACTCTTTTATTTTTATTCACTCTTTTATTTTTATTCACTCTTTTATTTTACATTCAGTCTCTTGTTTTTATTCGTTCATTTCCATTCATTCTTTTATTTTTATTCATTCTTTTACGAATGTATTTTGTTTTAGTCCTCAATTGTTTCTAGATTTTAAAACAGTCACAAAACACTCTTATTTTAATTTTCTAGTTTATCGGTTTCAAACATTGTTTAAAAAAGAACCATCAGTAAGTTGTTTTGCAACTTTTTGTGTCGGTTAAAACAGGGGAACGATTTCTTTTCAATTATCCTAAAAAAATCTCTATCAGTTGTTAAAAATAAAGAAAATGACTTGGCGTGACTGAATGGCAGAAACAGTGATTTGAGTTTCGGAAAAAAATAGACCTCATAGACACGAAATTCGTTTCTACGATTTCAGAGGTGACTTGGATTAGTCTAGCAGCTGCTTCATTAGTAGGTAGACTCGCAAAAGATTGACTTTTAGTTGCGTGCCATTCGTCCGAGACGATTCTGTGGAATTGAAAATTGCGCACAGTCGCAGACGTCGAATTAAATAATTATGGTAGTCAAAGCTTTTTAATAATCCCTGAAAATCAAAAGGCACAAAATTGAGAAGATTCGTGAAAGACAGCTACACTAATTGACTGAATTAATTTTCTCAAAATCGCCAAAACATGGAGTTTGAAAATAGAATGAAAGAGGAGGAAGAAAGGGGAAAGAATAGAATAGAAAAAAGGGAAGAAATGGCCAAAAAATAAGAAAGAACAGAAAGAAAAAAAAAGATGAAAAGAAAGAAGAAAAAGATGAAAAGAATGAAAAAAAAGATGAAAAGAAAGACAAAGAAAAATGGACAAAGAAAAGTAGAAAAATAAGTGGAAAAAAAATTTGTCGAATGAAAAAAATTAGCAAGAATCTTCTAATTGCCTTATTAATTCGAGAATTAATTTATGCAAATAAGAAATAATTTATTGAACCAAAAGGCAAGATTTCAGAAAAGGTAGATATTACAAGCTATCGTTTGATTTATAGAAATTTCTTCGACACTCCTCGGGGCTCATTTGTGTCTGTTTTTCAAGGACTAGGATATATTTTTTGCACACCGACTAATTCATTTCACAGGGAGAGTCGTGTCACCTGCGTCTGGCTCCCAAGCTCTAGAATAGATTTTCAAGTACATAGGTTTTTTCGCATCTTCACATTTCGATGTTTTTGCGACCGTTTACGATCCTCATTTATACGCAAGAATGCTCGGCATTTACTGCTTAAGTCATAATCGACTCCTTTACTTCGAGCACGGAATTACTTCAAGGATCTTACTACGGATTTCTCCTTGGAAGGAGTTTTTTTCTCCCCTTTCATCTCAAGTATGAAATCTCTAAAGATGGTTCCATTTTAATGAAGCTTTAGCAAAAGAAAAGTCCATTATTAGTGCAACTAATTTTTTCGAGACCAATTTTCTTTCATCGATACCGGGCATGATTTCTAGGACACCACATTTCCATTTTTACGAGATTCTTGGTAAAAATCCTCTTGGGAGTGTCGCAATTTTTATTGGTTGTTTTTCAGACGAACTAACTTGAGACGGAATGCCCGCTGAGAAAAGAAGACCTGGACCGGCTCCCGCGGAGTAGGGATGCTCGGAAACAATATCTTCGTCATGCGGAAATAGTTCTGAGCACACCAGGAGAACGCCTGGCACGTGCCTCCCCACGACACCCACGTGTCGTTATATTCCATCGTTTCTTCAGTTTCTGGTATTTTTGACCATCACCCGCCGTGAAATCTCCACACGTCGAAACCATCTGTGAATTATTTATTAAACAAACGCTGCCATTTCGAATCTTATCTAACAATCAATCTGGAAATTCTGAAATTTCGGGGAAATAGAGGGATTTTGTCATTTCAGGGTTTATTTTATTAATATTTTATTGATTAGGATGTTAATTGTGATTTAAAATTGTTTGGGGTACTACTGCGCATGTTTGTCTTGCGTGGAACTTCACTGCGCATGATTATTTTGCACGCAGCAACTTTGCGCATGTTTAAATCGCATGTAGCACTACTGCGCATGTCTGAAATGTATGTAGCACTATTGCGCATGTCTAAATTGTGTGTAGCACATTTGCGCATGTTTGAATCGCCAGTAGCACTACTGCGCATGTCTGCAATGACTGTAACATTACCGCGCATGTCCAAGTTTTGAAAACAACGTTACAAATAACAAAATTACAACTGAAAAGTTATTGTTAACAAAAAGAAGCTATTTGCGACAAAGTTAACCGAAAGGAATATTTTCTGGTTTTATTTAATTAATGTAATGACAAAATAAATTAATGTAATTTGATTATAGTAAATATAGTAAATATAGTAAATATAGTAAATATAGTAAATATAGTAAATATAGTAAATATAGTAATATAGTAAATATAGTGAATATAGTAAATTTTCAAAAACGGTTTTTACTCAATAAATGATGCAAGATGATCTGCAATTACTTATACAGGTTGATAATGAAAGATTTATTTATTCTTACGAATCTGGTTTGCTAATCAAAAGCTTACTTTTGATTAAATTTGGTTCTTGGTGCGCACATTAATCTTAGTTAAGTTGAAAAGAAACCATTAATTATTGAAAGTGAAGTCACTTATGAAACTGTACTTTTATAAATGATCACCTTTGGAACTTGTCACACTAGGAGACTATATTTTATTGTCTCAGCTGTGCACTTGTGTTTGCATAAAAAATTACCGAAAATTAACATTCGGCTTCATGTTCAAAACACTTTCGATTCCAATTGTTCAATATTTAATAACAATCACTTGCAAGACAAAGAATCCACTGATTGAAAAATACCGTTTATTCATTGTTTGTTTATTTATGTTTATTTATTTATGTTTATTTATTTATGTTTATTTGTTTATGTTTATTTATTTATCAATATTTTATTGATTTCCTATTTTATTTCAAGATAAAAAATCCACTGATTGAAAAATACCGTTTATTCATTGTTTGTTTATTTACGTTTATTTATTTATCAATATTTTATTTACTTCCTATTGTATTTCAAGAAAAAAAAATCCACTGAAAAATACCGTTTATTCATTGTTTGTTTATTTATGTTTATTTATTTATCAACATTTTATTTATTTCCTATTTTATCTTATCTTAATCTAATTTTAAGCGAACGATAAAATCAAGCTAGCGTGAATATTACGCTTTTTCGTACTTAAAAAGCTATCAATTTTTACAAATATTTTTTGTTATTTTCTACCTTATTTATAATATAATACTACAATATTAAAATGAATAAGTGATGAATTGTATATTTATAATTGTATACATTTCTTTAATCGAAGGTCTCTAACAGTTTGAACGCATTGATAAACTCTCGTATTTATCGAGCAATAATTTACCTCTTAATCGGGATATTTTTTTAATTTGAAACTTTTGTCAGGCTCGGGATTGCAGGAGCAACTTTAAACTTTAACGAGAAACGAAAGACACTTAATTTCAGCAACGCGAGCAAAGAGACCGTTAATTTTCTTCGATTCGTTATGCGACGCGATTCCGCAGGCGTTGAGCCGATAAGCGGAATTCAAATAAAGATTTTCGGCAGTGCCGAAGATCGTGATTACCGCTCTTGATAAATTGGTATTTGGAAGAATTTCAGGTCGGCAACTCGTTCGTAATCTCTCGTTCAATGGAAGCTTCCCAGACCTTTGGATCTTGTCTCGATCATTTATTCTCTCCTGGACTCTCTTTCTCTTATAATAAAGACATTTACTTCGTGTTGCCTTGTAATTTTTTAGGATCAGAGATTCCAACAAATCAACATCAACTCGTGTACGAGAATTACGACATCTGAATAGAACTTCGATTCATCTTTATAAATTCGCCTCAACAGCAATATACAAATATGAATTTGATTAAGCGGCAAGCATTTCTTCTGTAAAATACCATTTTTGCTCAAATGGGTTTTTTTCTTTCAATACTTTTGCATCGCTTTTTTTGTATTTTGATTTATTTTGCCTTGAATTCAACAAAACTTATTTTGCCTTGAATTAGACTTATTTTCCTTGAATGAGACTTATTAAGACTCATTCTATGCTTTTATGTATCCTCAATCCGATTTAAGTTTAGAGATCATAAAATCGAAGAGTCCTTTAATTAATGTCAATTTCTCGACTCTTAATTTTAATTCCTTGAGAATTCGAATTGCGTTTTTATTGATAAAATTCGCGGGTACACGCGAGCAGAAGTTTGGAATTCCGTGACGATCAGAGTTGGAGCAAGTCTGACTTTTTCTACGGCCATAAAAATTCTCGTTTCATAAACAACAATTAATTGGCAATGAATTTCATGGTAACAACTTAAAGAGAGGGATTCCAAGGATTGCATTCTTTGATCAAGCAGGTAGTACCCAAACTTCCGGTAGCTCAAATAAAAACAATTTGTGACCACTATTCGAACAGCAGGTGCCACTCCAATTCCTGGAAAAAATCTTAATTACAATTTTTGACAAGTTTTCATCAGATTTGTCTGGTAATTAAATTCAAGAAAACTTGAGAGTATTATCATACTGATAGAATACAAGATAGAAATGGTAAAAATGATAGAAATGATAGAATGATAGAAATGATAGAATGATAGAAATGATAGAATGATAGAAATGATAGAATGATAGAAATGATAGAATGATAGAAATGATACAAACAAGACAGAATTTAATACAGAGAAAAGAGTCGGAATAAATTTGTGAATACATAAACAAAAGCACGAGTATAATTTCCTCGATTTGAATGTCTTAATGTGGCTTAATCTCGGCTATTTGATCTTGGGCCTTTTATTTTTATAGAACAAGATGTCTTGATGGAGCACCGGTTTTTGGCTGACACTTCATGTGGGAGTTTGATTGTATCGTAATTATAGCTATTAAAGAATATATGGCTCGTTTGCACGGGAGCATGTGACTCACCTGCTACTAAGAACCTCCTCATAGATTTGATGATAATTAATTTCGAAGGCAGAGTAATTACAGGTAAATTACTTTTTCATGTACTTGAAGAAACCTGGCAATCATCAGCCTTATTAGTGTGAGTAATCAAAGTGCTTCTCGGTTACGCCTTCACCAAAAGAAGCAAAAAACCCAGTGATTATCATTTCCGTTTTTCTTTCTATAAACTATCAGACCTCCAAACTAAATACCTGTTCATAAAAATAAATTATGCGAATCAGATCAAGGATCTGAAAATGTTTACAACAAATTTATTATTAAACCTAATAGTTATGGATCCAGAGTTCTTAAATCTTGCTCTATCTTTGATTATTCTTATAATTTGTGAATGTAAAATGATGCAAATAATAATATACATATTGTATAGTATCTCTATTATATATATATACAATAGAGGGATGTATATGAATATACAATAGAGAGAGAGAGAGATGAAAGAGTTGGTCAAGGTCTTGGGTTTGAAATTTGGTTCTGACAGTTCTTGTCACGTGGAGAAGAGTTTTCTCGCTTATGATTCATAGCCGTGCGGCTATCATCGGACCACCCAGAGATCCTTGACTGCTCTGGAATATATGTCGAGAAATCTCAGATCTGAATGGACGGCGGGTTGCGCCCACGCTTGACTCGGTCTGGTTCCATGATGCACTAAGAAAGTTTTACTGGTCAGGAAGCAAGACAGGCCACCTGGGAGCAATCAATAGGAAGATATTGGGATAACCTCGTGGCGTTGTCGGTCGAATTAGGGGCCTTGCGAGTCTTTAATTGAAGCTCTGAATAATGATCACAGATTTGGCGATAGACCCTCTCTGCCGCCACATTCACTCCGGATGTCAATGTCGATCGTCCGATTACCCAGAATAGGACCACCAAGAACTCGCGATAATAGGATTAATGATCCATTTCAGCTCGATTCATTGATTTATGAAGCACCCTTTCAAAAATACTTCAAACTTGTCAAACGTGAAACCAACAGTATTTACAATCGTAAAAGGACACTCACCAAAGAAACTATTACATTCTCATCAAAAATGAGACTGTATTCAAATTGTGCGATTTTACACTTTTTTATAGTTATATTTGCAACTATAGTTACAGTTGCAAAAAAGGTTACAGTTGCAAAAAAGGTTACAATTGCAACTATAGATACACAACTTGAAATTATTCCAAAAATGATGCAGGAAGGCAAGTAAAAATGACAAAGAGTCAAATGAGAATTTCAGGATTGAAATGGATGAAAATAAATCGTCTTGGGACTAAAATGGTATTTGACGGTGGATCTTTGAGAGCGTTTAGAAAAAGAGTTGAAAAAGTGCAGAAGCGCTAGCGAACGTTAATGACCGGATACTAATTTCGTGGATGCCCCGGGGAATTAATTGAGAGAATGTCTCAGGCATGGCGGCCAACTCGAGGATCAATTTGTCCGAATTTTTTTGCGCTCGTCTTCCATTTTAGCTGCGAGATCGCGCGTGTGCATGCAATGTCGTTTTCGAGTGCGATTTTCATTTGGCAGAAACTGTTACATCGCATGCACAAACGTGTTGAACCCCAAGGCGATCTTCCTGTAATATGCTCTCTTTCCTACGACGCAGTAAACAAGAATCTAAAACATGTAAAGTGCGCAGCCACCCTTATGAATATTTACAAGACTCACTGTAATTGAAATCTTCCCATCGTAACCCTTCACCACTATAATGACAAGATTATCCTTTTACTCAAATGATACACTGTTTAGGACAAAAATTTAAATTAGCAAATGAGCACAAAAATAGAACAAAAACGTAAAGGAACAAAAAACCAAAAGAGTTAAATCCAAAAGAACAGAAGAAGAAAGGAAAAAAGGAACAAAGGAGCAAAGGAGCAAAGAGCAAAAGAGCAAAAGAGCAAAAGAGCAAAAGAGCAAAAGAGCAAAAGAGCAAAAGCAAAAAAGCAAAAGAGCAAAAAATCAAAAAACCAAAAGACTAAGAGATTAAAAACAGTTTTAAAAACCCGTTTAAAATTACAGACAATTTCGATATTTTCTATGAGACTGCAAGATTGGAAATGAAAATGTGTGGTTGTGGAATTGAAGATAGAGGACCGCCTTGGGGATAATTTTATTCAAAAAGTAATTTGAAAGCGAAAAACAAGTGGACCCTTAGTGCGGCAGACTTTCACAAACGAAATCCCGGAGTGGCAAAAAAGAGTAGTCTTCATTATCGAATAACCGCGACCTACGAGGCGAAGTTTTTCTCGGCTTTTGCGACACCGACGTCAGAGGACTTTTTTTCTCGTGTTGGAGTGGGCATCAGAACGGTATTCAGGAATAAAAGTCCCAAGTTATCGGTTTCGCGCCTTATTAGGGAGCTTTTTACTTTGCTAACGAGGTTTGAGAGTGTGCGATTCCTTGTCGCGGATTCACGACTCTTGTAACAACCCGTGGGGATCGCATGAGTAATTACAAAATCGAGGTTCAAGTAATTAACATTGATCTCCGCTTCGTCGATAAACAAGAAAGTGCTTGGAAAATAAACGCCTACTACTTGCATTCAGAGCCACAGGGCTTTGATTCTTGACACTTAAACACCAAGGTCAAGAGTGGTTTCCAATCAAAATTTTTTCAATCAATTTTTCAGTCAATTGGAAAACGTTTAAATTCTTTTGATTAGTTTCTATATTGTTTTGTTTTATGTTTTGTTTTTATTTATTGTTTTCTATTACGATTCATTGTTTAATTGTTTTCACCGTTTGCATCTTCAAATGTTCTCTCTTGAGTTATTTATTTGTATTATATTTTTTAAACATTAATATACTTTTATTAAATTATTATTCTATTTGATAAAGAATCAAATCCAATGATTGATAAACCCCAAATGTTCCCACACAGCACATAAACTTGTATCAACATTGCTAAACTTTCCTCAAGTTTGGTCAACTTCCAGCAAATTTTCTGCAAGTTTAGAAACTTGAGGAAAGGTTGGCAATGTTGATACAAGTTTAGATGATATGGAGGTTACTAATTTGGATATCTACAATTAGCGACAGAAAAACTTTTTTTATTAGTAGGTGCATAAATGGGCGCTAAAAGTTTCAAAAAAGTCAGCAGATAAAAAAGCAAATTAGTTTCGAGCCTCGGTGGATAAAAACTTTGAGGCTTGTTGAAATACTTTTAAAAAGTTGTATTGGGGAAATTAAAATGATTTTTGTAATGTTTTTGACTAATAAATGATCTTAAAGATGATGTGAAAGAATGATTCACCTGAAAGCCCACGTTCCTGCACGTATAGTGAATAAAGTAGAAAATTAGTATTCGATGTGACATAATGGACCGATAAATGTGTAAATTTAGTGAAAAACAGAGTGAGAATTTATTCTTTAATGTGTGGCTGGCACGTAACGGATTGTAATCACATGGTGAGCGAAACTTATTGCGATCAACGTCGATATCGAAGGACAAGGGATACACTTGGTGTAATTAACGAAAGAGATATGCCACCAGGTCCAGGGTGGCCCTTCCCCCTTACTCCCAATGTCAGAGTAAGGCACACTGGCTGCGCAAATTGGATGCTTTGCAATGGAAATTCGCTCCTCGTTTCTGTTCCCGGAAGCCAAGTTCGAGAGGTTGGCATCCTTGAAAGCTGGTCCTCATCAGCGCAAAGATTTCGGTCACCTGAAGGCAGACATTAACATAAGCTGCTCTCTGATCAATTATTAGCATGTACTAATAAGAGAAACTTTGTTTCGAAAAGAAAAAAACTTTGCCTTACTCATTTCTTGCAAAATTCAGTTTCTTATTCATTGATGTATGGTTTAACTCTTTCTTTTAGTGCGTTCCCTTACTGCGTTAAAACTGCTTTTACTGTAATAAATGCTTTCTATTGTATACCTATAAATTGTTTTATATTATATAACACAATAATTTGTATTGTTTTATATAATTTATATATATATATATATATATATATATATATAGCCCGACTGAGTAGCTCAGTTGGAAAATGCCTAGGACTTTGCGGTAGCGGATCGAGGGTTCGCGCCCGTTAGCCGTGGGTTTTTTCCAGCACGTGAGGTACTCAGAGCGGGAGATTTGACGTTGAGGACTTGTTT
>WNHD01001493.1:0-18714 GCA_011057455.1 Ganaspis sp. Gsp50 | reverse complement strand
TTAGCAATGCATTATTTACTCAAGTAGTTAGGTAAAATTTACTTAACTTTTTAAGTAGATTTCACTGAAGTACTTAAGTAATTTTTACCTAACTCGTATGTATTAAGTTGTTAGGTATATTTTACTTAAGTGTTAAGTGAATTTCAATTGCTATTTTTTTCCGTGTAGTTAGTTTTACTACATATGCTGTTGTTAATATATGAAAAAATATTTTTTTTTCACCTTATTTGACTAAGGAGAGTAGTTAAAAAGTAGTCAAATCTACTAAGAATTTTTTTCAGTGTAGACTGAAGCTTACTGAAGTTGTACACTGAAGTTTACTGAAGTATTGTACACTGAAGTTTACTGAAGTTGGATACTGAAGCTTACACACTGTAATTATATTAAATCTTTACACCACCACGCCTTGAAACGCTTCAATAAAGAATAGGACCAGCATTACAAGAGCAAATTCGCTCCATTCAATATTAATTCAAATTACGTAAAATGCTCCTATTGATAACAATTTTAAAAGAAATAGCAGCATATTTTCTCAAGTATTATGATTATTTTTCAAAAGTTTTTCACAAGTACTTCCTATTGTTCTCATTTTTAAAAAGTGTCAGAAATAAAAAGAGAAGAGAACAAACGTGAAATCGTGTTTGATTGACACAAAGCTTGTTGGAAGGGGACCATTGTTTGTTCCTTGATAAGGTTACTGAGTGGAGCTGCCGAGAGATAAGAGTCGTGTGTCGGACCATCGATGGTCGTTGCGATTTTTCTATCATGGCGCTTGTGCATTTAGCCATTTTGAATTTGAATGCACGCGCATAAATCGTAAATTGGATGTGTTTTCCAAAATTTAGGGCTGAAATGACTCAGGTCAATGGTCAAAGTCCACGACTCGTCACGTCAATTTACTCCCCGTGTTCGTAAACAAGTCTGAGGAAAAGTTGAGACTGATTCACGTTGCGCAGGAGGTGCGTCACCCAGGGAATTGTGAAGGAAAGTTTGCCAAAAGTCAAACGAAAGAAGCTGAGTTGAATGACTAGTCCATTCTAATGCTCATTGTTAGCCTGCTTCAAAAATAGTCGTAAAAATGAAAACGAGATGAAGATGATAATCTCTATTATGCTTTTCTTATTTTTAATCCTGCAGGCAACTTTGAAAAATCGGAAGCTCGTTTCAACGCGTTTCTTTAATGACAAACAAACATTTCAAGGTCCAGGGAACAAAGGACGAGGCAAAGTCATCAATAGACAGCACACTCTGCAACAATTTTCAACGCAATCAGAGATTGTGCGTATTTGCATGAAATACATTAAGGGTGCATTTTTCAAATTTTTTAGATATTCCCTAATGTTCTTTTTGATGATTCGTGGATCAGAAATTTTTGTAGGTTTATTATTATTTTATTCTATATTATTATAGAAATAAAACTGTGTATATTATTGAATAATAATAATAATAATAATAATAAAAAGATGCGTATATTATATTATGTATTATATATTTACTATGTGAGAAATAAATGTGAAAACATTCATCTTTGAAAATGAACATCAAACTCCAATGTTCTTCATTTTGTACTTTAATGTTCTACATTTTGGATTCAATGTTCTCTATTTTGTTCTTCAAAGTTCTTCATCTTGTACTTCATTGTATTTCATTTTGTACTCCAATGCTCTTCATTTTGTACTTGAATCTTCTTCATTTTGTACTCCAATTTTCTTCATTTTGTACTTCAATGCACTTCATTTTATACTTCAATGTTTTACATTTTGAATTCAATGTTCTTCATTCTGTTCTTCAATGTTCTTCCTCTTGTACTCCAATGTTCTTCATTTTGTACTTCAATGATCTTAATTTTGTACTCCAATGCTCTCTATTTTGTCCTTCAAAGTTCTTCATCTTGTACTTCAAGGTAATTCATTTTGTACTCCAATTCTCTTCATTTTGTACTTGAATCTTCTTCATTCTGTACTTGAATCTTCTTCATTTTGTACTCCAATGTTCTTCATTTTTTACTTTAATGCTCTTCATTTTGTACTTCAATCTTCTTCATTTTGTGTTGTACATTTTGTACTCCAATTCTCTTTATTTTTTACTTGAATCTTCTTCATTTTGTACTTGAATGTTGCACATTTTTTACCCCAATTTTATTCATTTTGTACTTCAATGATCTTCATTTTATACTTCAAGGATTTACATTTTGAATTCATTGTTCTTCTTATACTCCAATGTTCTTCATTTTGTACTTCAATGACCTTCATTTTGTACTTCAAGGTTTTACATTTTGAATTCAATGTTCTTCTTCTTGTACACCAATGATCTTCATTTTGTACTTGAATCTTCTTTATTTTGTACTTGAATCTTCTTTATTTTGTACTTCAATGCTCTTCATTTTGTACTTCAATGCTCTTCAATTTGTACTTCAATCTTCTTCATTTTGTACTCCAATGTTCTTCATTTTGTACTTAAATACTCTTAAATTTGTATTTCAATGCTCTTCAACTTGTACTTCAATGTTCTTCATTTTGTACTCCAAGGTTCTTCATTTTGTACTTTACTTTTGCTCTTCATTTTGTACTCCAATGTTCTTCATTTTGTACTTCAATCTTCCTCATTTTGTGTTGCACATTTTATACTCTAATTTTCTTCATTTTGTACTTCAATCTTTTTTAATAAGAATTCAATGTTCTTCCTTTTGTACTTCAATGCTCTTCATTTTGTACTTCAATCGTCTTTGTTTTGTACTTCAATACTCTTCATTTTGCACTTCAATTCTCTTCCATTTGTACTTCAATCTTCTTCATTTTGTACTCCAATGCTCTTAATTTTGTACTTTAATTTTGCACTTCATTTTGTACTCCAATGTTCTTCACTTTGTACTTCAATGCTCTTCAATTTGTACTTCAATCTTCTTCATTTTGTACTCCAATGCTCTTCATTTTGTACTTTAATTATGCTCTTCATTTTGTACTCCAATGTTCTTCATTTTGTACTTCAATCTTCTTCAATTTGTACTTCAATGCTCTTCAATTTGTACTTCAATGTTCTTTATTTTGTACTCCAATGTTCTTCATTTTGTACTTCAATCTTCTTCATTTTGTGTTGTACATTTTATACTCTAATTTTCTTCATTTTGTACTTCAAACTTTTCTAATTTGAATTCAATGTTCTTCATTTTGTACATCAATGTTCTTCGTCTTGTACTTCAATGATCTTCATCTTGTACCTACTTCAATGTTCTACATTCTGCATTCAATGTTCTTCAATTTGTCTATCAATATTCTTTATCTTGTGTTTGAAAGTTCTTCAATTTGTACTTCAATGCTCTTCGTTTTGTTCTTCAATGTTCATTTTGATCTCCAATGTTCATTTTGTACTTCAATGTTCTGCATTTTGTAAAGAATTGATGATAAGTTGGCTATATTTCGATCAATTTTTGAAGGTATTTAAAAGCAAAGATGATGCTCTTCCATCTTGAAGAAATGGATGTTAAGTTACCAATTTTGATCAGCGTTTGAAATCTTATATAAAAGATGATGTTTTTCCATTTTGAAATAATTGGTGTCGTTTTGTATTCCCTCATCTTTGGAGTTTTGGAATGGAATTGATTCGATCTTCTCGGTTCGAACCTTTTACACTCCGACACATTTTTATTCAGATCTTTCTTATCTCACTAAAACAATATTTAAAATGGACACAACATTTAAAGTTGAAACAAAGACTAAACCAAACATCTCCGCAAAAACTCAAATATAAAACATCTATACATAAAATCAAAAATAAAACATCCACAACAATCTGGATCCTAATCATCTACAAAAACTAAAATGGAAAACATCTACAAAAACTCAAATAGAAAACATCTACAAAAACTCAAATAGAAAACATCTACAAAACTCCAATAGAAGACATCTACAAAAATTCAAATAGAAAATATCTACAAAACTCCAATAGAAAACATCTACAAAAACTCAAATAGAAAATATTTACAAAATCTCCAATAGAAAACCTCTACAAAAACTCAAATAGAATACATCTTCAAAATCTCCAATGGAAAACCTCTAGAAAAACTTAAATACAAATCATTTACAAAAACCCAAAAAGAAAAGATCTTCAAAATATAACCAAAATCTCTTCTGCCCAAGAACATCTCGAAACAACAAGCTGATTCGTTTAACAAATCTAACAAAAATACAACAGATATCTCGAACAGGACCATGATGACCTCGATGACATTATAACGTTTTATAACCCGATTTCCTACTACTTTCCTCCAACTCTCAAATCCATCGATCAAAAGGCATACAACTTTATAACGTATATCTCTGAAATTTGGATCCTTTTATGATAACAAAATATGCTACTAGTTGGAGAAAGAATAACACTGTATCTTTATTCCTGTTTATCAGTGAAGTTTTGAAAATCCTGAGATCAAATCAAGCTTGAGAAAGGTAATCCTGGGTCACTGGCATTTATATCTTAAGGCCACAGAAGCCCGGTAAGATACGAGGGCTGATACCACCTTGTGTGCCACGTCGCGTCGCGAAGGTGTCGGAGAGGGAAGAGAGCGTTGTCAAAATAAACGGCACTATCGCGATTTATCTCGTTTCCCATGATAATAAGAGATAAAACTGCATCATTACATTAGCTAGTATCAGCTAAAATGATAATTTCAGTCGTCGGGACCGACAGGAACGCGTAGGGCTGCTCTCTCTCGTAAGGTAGTCCAAAACACCTCGCGAGTGTCACCCTTTCAAATTCCTCAACCTCACCAAGAAATTTCATCAATTTTCACCAGTTTCACGCAAAACGCTTTCAAAATTCGCGTTTCATTGCGGATATCTTATAGTGACTTCCTGGATATGTCATAGTTCCTAATCACAGTGATTTACTGCAATTTTTACTGCAGTAGGTAATTTTTTACATTAAAAAATTACACTACATTAAAAAATTACATTACATTAAAAAATTACATTACAAAAACATTTAATGTAAAACATTTTTTACATTAAAATGTTTCTACAGAGTGAAATTTTTACATAAAAAGGAAACTATTGCTTCCACTAAGCAACCTTCAAGTGTGATCTGCTATATCATCGCAACCCTTTCGATTACACAATCGATACTTTTTGAAATGAAAAAATGGTGAAATAGAAAATTGAGATTCAATTGATGGATAAAAGTCGACACTTTTTAAGTGTTTTAGAGACGAAAATTAATATTATGAAGAAGTTGGTTTTTTCCTGTCTCTGTTGTAATGGAATTTTCTGCTCTTTCTTGAAACAAAAGAAGGTTGTGTAAATGAAAAAGCTTGGAGGTCGAAGTGATTTGCGTCATCACTGAAATTGCGAGCAAATCCGCCATCTTATCATTGAATCACCCTTATCAGTAAACAATCTTGTAAACGTGTCATGTACATGATCTAAAAATGCGATATCGAGGAATCTATGAGAAAAAAAATATTCTTCGCTTTCGATGAACACGTGAAATAGCATTGACATGTGGCCAATGGTTAAAGTCCAAGTACTCAGCGACCCTATTTATATAATTTAAAGGTGTCAGTTTTTTTTTCAATTTTCTCAACAAACCAATAAGTCATAATGATTGATTGAAATCTAAAGATTTAGGTTGGACGATAAAACTCTATATAAACAAAATTTCGAGGCAAAATTTTATTGACAATTTACATAAGATGTGAAATCAATCATCAAATTGATCTTTTTAATTACATTCTTCAACTCTTTGCAATTCTTTTTATTACACTAGAATATTGTTGACGAGTCATATTGAAATTCGTGGCAAACAAATTTACTTATTTTTCAACTTTAAATGTAATTTAGTGTTCACTGATGGTTTAACTGCGTCATTTTTTTAAAATACAATTTTCGGAACTAAATTAGTACTCTTTTGAAATAATAGAATTTTCAACTATGTTTTAAAACGTATCAAATTCTAAAACAGTAAATTCTAAAACAGTAAATTTTTAAAACAGTGAAATTTTAAAATAGTCAAGTTTTAAAATAGTCAAGTTTTAAAATAGAAGTTTTAAAATAGTCAAGTTTTAAATCAGTCAAGTTTTAAAACAGTCAAGTTTGAAAACAGTCAAGTTTGCAAACAGTCAAGTTTTAAAACAGTCAAGTTTTAAAATAGTCAAGTTTTAAAACAGTCAAGTTTTAAAACAGTCAAGTATTAAAACAGTAAGCTTCTGAAATAATAAACTTTTGATATACTAAAGTTAACTAAAAAAACACTCGAGTGTTGAAACTTAACACACAATCTTTGAAACATTTAGTCTTTGAAAGAATTAATTTATAAATTAATTTAGAATACATCATATTTTAGAATACAAAATTTAAAAAAACTTTAAAACTTTTTTTTAAAACTTTTATCATGGGATTCTTTTTTTGGAAATTCATCTGCGAGTTAAAAAAAATCTTGGAGAACCAAAAGCTATTAAAAAACTGGTATCCATACTAATTGATATAATAATTTCTGATACATTAATCTTAGTCTGTCTTTAAACTGTCTAATCTACTTATTAATAAAAATATAAATATTTAATTAAGATAAAAAAATGATGTATGTGCGAATAATAGTTAGGAATGTAACATTTGTTTAATACAATAATGCAAAAAATAAATGGATCACTGCACATGTTTATTTACTCTTTATTTAACAGATAATAACAGTTTTTTTAATATCTTATCGATAAGCGATTATTAAATACACATAACCTAGACTGATTTGTCAATTATACATTTGTTGGTGGCATATCGTTCCGACGGCTGCGTTTGAATCTCATTCATGTAAAGATATCATTTGCAAAGAAAAGAGTAATCGTAGTTTTTAAATGCATATGTTCTTTTATCTACTGCTTTTAATACATGTGCACTGTGATTAAACACAACGATAATATGCACTTTTTTGTAAAGTGTGTTATAAATTGTGTAAAAGCACTAATACACAAAAAAAATTGTGTAATACACAATTTTTTCATCCCTGTGAAAAATAAGACAAAAAATAGCCTAATTTTCAATCATATTAAGCCTGGTTTTAAGCTGCCATCATTTTTAAATGTGTAAACTAAAAGTCAGTCTACATCGCATCAAAATTGAGTCAATTTTTGGTCTTAAATTTAGTCAAATGTTGTTACATTCAAGTTCAAAAGAAACTTTTTCCTGTGTTAAAAAATACAATTAACTTTCTTCACACAGCTTTTCATTTTTTTCAAAATTAACATTGAAATTGTTACCAAATATTACCAAAACTTACGTTAGTTAAACATTTTCATTAAAATTTTCTTCAAACTTCGAATTTTAACAGCGAAATATATGAAATTTAAAAATAAAAAGTTGATAAAACATCTTTTTTGAAGATGTTTTTTTTAACAATTTTTTAAACATTTTTTTTTTCAAAAAAGTTGGAAAATAATACAATTTGTGTGAAATGATAATTTTGATTGAAAAATACAAGAATAAAAATGTAGAAATGGCAAAAAGATTTTGTTAATGAAATTTTAGTTTTTTGATTATTGCACAATTTGTTCGGAAATTTTATCTAGAGTAATTATAACTTATAATATTAATAAATTATAACGATTGTAAATTATATACTTGAAGAAATAAATTAAGTATAATGCAAGTGAAAATTTGAAGAGTTCAAACAAAGTAAATATTAAGAACACGATTCATGTGTAGTTTATGTACATTTTTATTTTTAAATTGACTCAGTTTGACACGTTCAATACATTCCGTGAACTGGTTATTCATAATACTGCCAATTACCGTATTGAGAAAACTTATTATAATAATTTCTTTAATTTATTATTCAAAAAGTTGGAAAAAATTACCTCGATTGTGGCAGCTTTTAAAAAACACTTTTCTCAGAAGTATATAAATCACATGAATATATAGATTCATATTAGATCATAGAGAATAATTTCCTATTTTTGTAATATACAAAATTCATTTTATATAGATCATTTATATAGAGCATGTATATAGATCATGTATATTGATCATTTATAGAGATCTTTTATATAGATGATTCATAGAGATCTTTTATATAGACGATTTATAGAGATCTTTTATATAAACCATTTATAGAAATCTTTTATATAGACCATTTATAGAGATCTTTTATATGGACTATTTATAGAGATCATGTATATAGATAATTTATACAAATCATGCATATAGATCACTTATATAGATCATTTATATAAATGTCAATTATTAATTGCTTATTTTATTCTCTAAAATTATATAAAAGATATTATATTATTATTTTCTCTTACATAAGTTTAACACATAAATAACACTATTTAAATTTTTTAAATATAATTCAATTTTCGTGTAATATTATTATAATTTAAAGAATACATTTACAGAACATAATGTAACTAATTCGAATAATTTTATTTTTCCAAAGTTATTTCACGGTTCAATATTTTGTTTAATATCTAAAAGATTAGTAATAAAAAGTATTATATATATATTTATATATATATAATAAAAAGTAATACAAAAAAATACAAATTAAATGAAAGATTTTCTATGTATATTTGTTCATAAATTTAAAAATTCTGTAGTGTAGATGTATATGCGTTGTATCCTGCTTTTGAAACGAATTCAATTATTATACACATAATGTATTTTTATTCTGGGACATGTATGTTGAATACTTTATTGAATTATGTATATTATGCCAAATGTACAAATAAAAGAGAAAAAACTTTATAAAGAAGAAAGTATAAAAATACAATTTGCAATTGGAAAAATGTCGTAACTAGTAGAAAATATAGCATGCAATAAAAACATTCATTTAAAAGAAACGGAATTTTACAGGTCAAACATTTGTTTCCGCTTTGTTGCTTTTTTATATTCCTAATAATGGGCCACAACTGTTGCTACACATAAAAATCTTAAGGCTTTAATAACAACCGAGATCGACAAAATTTCAATGAATTCAATTAAATGTAAAGAAAAATGAATTTTCAAAAGAAGGAGAATCTATTTTTAACTCTAAAAAATAATTCACAGTCGAAATTATAGAAAACAAGTTATATAAAAAGAAGAGAAGTTAACATCGTATTCGAAAATAGAAGAAATACAAAATAACAAAACGATTTAAAATGAAAATATGATTATGAAATTCAGAAATAGAAAAAGAAGAGCCGAATTAAAAAAAGAAGAGTATGAATAAGCCGATCAATCGACAGTAATAAAAACATAAAAAAATAACAATTCGAAAGATGCAAGCGAACACAGTCTTGACAAAACTCAAGGCTAACAGAAGTCTGTGGGAACAGGCGGAAAAGAGGAAACGAATAGTCCATGAATAAAGGAAAAAATGAATAAATAAAATTGAAGAAAGGTGTTTAACCTAGAATTGAAAAATCCACTCCACAAATCCACTCTATGATCCCAATTCCCTATATTAGTTAAACACGTGCTTGTATGTGTGTCACCATCGTCGGTGTGTTTAAGCCAACACGAGTGTGTGCTTTTCACTTAAATAATCCAATAAAAATCTATTTTTCACTAGGGGAAATGCGTATTTGCTGGAAAGAGTCTACTCATTGAATGAAGAAGAGTATTTCTCATTGTGAAGCTAACTGAACTGAAGAGTATTAAATGAAGAAGCAAGACTTACGTTTAAAATTGTGAAGACAAGCAATGCCGACGGAGAGGAAAACTGATGAGAATCTTCAGTTCGGGAGCTTCTCAGCGACAATCGCGTGGTGTTTGTAATATTACTGTGTAGCGTGTGCTTGACACAGGTGCGATCCAAGGTGTGAATAACGACCTAACTGCCGCCTAGTAGTCGTGGAATGAGGCTTTGATTAAATTTAACGCATCAAATACAATCTAGTGTCAAATATTTCATACAATTGCCAACTAAAATATTTCTATATGCACAAAGTATTGCTAAACTTTGGTCAGAAATGGAAATTAGGGTCTGAAAAACGGCAGCCATTTTGGTACCGGTCAGTATCTTTCGTATCTTCTTTGGTGGCCAAGGCTGACTGCGTGACTTGGAATTAGTTATAAATAATAAAAGAAGATGTAATTTTTAGCGATGTCATACAAAAATTGAAAATTCAGATATGGTCAATGCTTTGGAGAAGAAGAAACAGAAGAAGATGAAAAATAAGAAGTTAGAGAATAAGAAAAGAAGAAGGAAAAGAGGAAGAACAAGAAGAAGAAAAGAAGAACAAGAAGAAGAAAAAAAGAAGGAAAAGAAGAAAGAAAAGAAGAAAGAAAAGAAGAAGTAAAAGAAGAAGGAGAAGAAGTAAAAAAAGAAGTAAAAAAAGAAGTAAAAGTAAAAGTTGTAGAAAAAAAAGTAGAAAATTTTTTCGAAAAAATTAATGTTCTAGTATACATTAATAATAAATAATAATAATAATAATAATAATAATAATAATTATTATTATTATTATTATTACTAATACTATTAATACTATTATATTAATACTATTATTATTAATTCTACTACTACTACTACTAATACTAATAATAATAATTATTATTATTATTATTATTATACTTTTTTAAATATATAATCGGTTCATTTCTGTTTTATTATGTTCTCTTTGTATGTTACTCATTAAATTTGAATTATTACTGAGGATTATACACGGAGAAAAATCGCAAGTAAAATCTACTTAATACTTCAGTAAAATATACCTAAAAAGTTGAGTTGAACTAGATAGATAGAAAATACTTTATTAGTTAAGTGAAATCTACCTAAACAGTTAGGTAAATTTTACCTAATTAGATGAGTGGATTATGTAGTTTATTTTTTTTCCAAAACACATCACCTAACATTTTAGGTATATTTTACTTGAAAACTTAGGTAAATATTACTTAACTGAGGTTAAGTAGATTTCACTTAACAATATTAGGTAAATTTCGCTTGCGATTTTTCTCCGTGCATGTAAGAACACACGGAGAAAAGCCGCAAGTGAAATGAACCTAAAACTTAGGTAAAAATTACTTAAGTAGTTGTGAAATGAAACCGCAAGTGAAATTAACCTAAAACTTAAGTAAAAATTACTTAAGTAGTTGTAAAATGAAACCGCAAGTGAAATGAACCTAAAACTTAAGTAAAAATTACCTACTCTCTAAATCTGAATTAGTCAAATATAACTAATTCGATAGTAAAAAATATAACTAATTATTAGTAAAAAAATAACTAATTTATTAGTTAAATATGACTAATTCATTAGTCAAAAAATAACTAATTCAATTAGTAAAAAATAACTGATTCCATTAGTTATGTTTTGACTAAAAAATTAATCATATTTGACTAATAAATTAGTTATTTTTCACTAATAATTAGTTATATTTGATTAATTGGATCAGTGACTGACTTTTTACTATCGAATTAGTTATATTTGACTAATTCAGATTTAGAGAGTAAGTACTTAAGTAGAAATTGCTTAATAATTTAGGCGATGTTTACCTAATACGTTAAGTAAATTATACTTAACTATTCTTTCCAAAATGTATAAACGTTAGATAAATATTACTTAAGAGATGTTAAGTAGATTTTACTTAACTATTAGGTAAATTTCACTTGCAATTTTTCTACGTGCATATGTTTAAATTAAGATTTTTCGTAAACCGTAAGTTTAAAAAATAGGAGTTATATTTCCAGACTAGAATCACAATAGAGTTAAAATAAGTGGTTATAAAATGTTTATGATCAATAATTAGAACAATAATTAGAATAAGTAAATTATTCTATATCTTAAATTATTAAGTAGCTTTTATGAACAAAACTAAATTCTTTGGACGTTTTTCTTTCTATCGCTTCCTCATAGAGGAGTATTTTTTTTGTTACTTTTATTTTATTTATTTATTTTTTTTTATTTAATAATTACTTTAATTTAATTAAAGTTACTTTAATTTTTTTGTTACTTTAATTTTTCTGTTACTTTAATTTAATTAAAGTTACTTTAATTTTTTTTGTTTAACTTTAATTTAACTTTTAATTTTGAAACTTTGAAAATTTGTAAGTTTTACTACGTTAATTAATAAATTAAATTTTACTACTTTATTTGAAATTATTATTAATTACCATATCTGAATACGAAAAATAAGAAACTTAACAACGTTTTACAAAACTTTTCTGTATTTTTTATTCTACAATTTCGAAACGTTTCGAAACAAACTTCGACTTTGTTTTAAATAAATTGATTGAATATATATTGTCTATTGTTTTTCCTCTTATTAATATTATTAAATACTTAGACTTTAAGTTATTGTACAATTTTCTGTTCTAAAAAAAATTGGCAGATGAGTTTGCTATATGTTTTTTATATTAAAAAATCGCACGAATTTAATAACTTCCAAAATTCTGGGAAAATTTGAATAGTTATTACCTTCTCATTTTTCATGAGAATATATAATAATTAACGAATAAATGATATAAAATATAATTGTATACTTAACTGAAACATAAATAATATGTCATCGGAAAGTTTTGGTATAGCTTACTAATATTAATAATATTAATATAATATAATAATATATAATATATTATAATAATATTATATTAATATTATTAATATAATATAATAATATATAATATATTAATATTATTAATATAATATAATAATATATAATATATTATAATAATATTATATTAATATTATTAATATCATATTAATATTATTAATAATTATTATTAATATTATGATTAGCGTTCTTGAGATATTTTCGCAACAAATTCTCCATCAAAATATATGGTTTTAATAAAAAATAAAGCGTTTTCTTTTATTTAAAAATATTCTAAAACTTTTTCTGCTATCTTCTTTTTAAATAAGCGCTTCTTTCTAAAGATTTTTTTCCACACTTTGAGCGAATATAGGTCAAAAATGATTGTTCAAATTTTTAAATTCGAAAATTATTTTCTGAAAAACAAATGTTTTAATTTTCATCAAACGTTTTAATAATAATTGCGTATTTGTTGATTTACTAGAAACAAATTATTAAAAGTTTTTGCCGGCACTTCCTGAAATTTTTTGAATTTTAATAAACCCGATTTATGGGTTGCGATTGTATGCTTTAAAGCTGGTGGGCTGGAATCTCTTTATCAGGGGTAAAGTTGTCATGGTTACAATGTATACAGGGAATCTTCCTGATAAGCCGTCAGGTGAGATAGGAGCAAAGCTCGAGATTTCGTGGCTCACGACCAAAAAGCCCGGCATACGTTTTTTCAGATTATATTGTAGATAACATTATCACCAATGCAAACTGTGTCCAACTTTTTAGTTTTCTCTCTCAGTTCACTGACACCTACCCTCTAACAGTAAAAAAAACAATTTTTCAAAAACTATTATTTTTTCTCTAATGTTCATTACAAAATACTAATTCTCAAAATCAAAAATATCAATCAAGTTTTAATTACTAACTATTAAAATTAAAAAAGCATTAATTTTTAATTTTCAATTTTTCAAAAACTTTTTTTCTGTTGAAATTACATTTTTGTGTGTTTTGATTTTGTTTTAAAAACTGATTTTTTGTTATTTTTCTATAATCACTGTTTCACTGTTTTAAAAAAATATCGTTGAAAGAAAAAAAGAAGAAATCAAAATTTTATTTAAAATTTAAAAAAATTAAAATTAAAATTAAATTTAAAAATTTTAAATTTTATTCAAAAGTGATATTTATTCAAATAAAAATTTTATTCAAAAGTGATATTTATTCAAATATAAAAATTTGAGGTTTCCAAAATCGAGTGTATACTTTTAAATGTTTAACTTTACTTACTTTTAATGTTTACTTTTTAACTTTTAATTGTTTTAAATTTGAATGGATCCAAATTGAATGCAGTAAAATTTGAATGCGACTAAAGTTGAATGTACTAAAATTTGAATGCGAATAAAGTTGAATTTTCAAATATGAATGCGTTTAAATTTCGACACATTAAAATTTGAATCAATTGTTGCTACTACGTTACCTTATCGTTTATTTATTTAAATTTTAATTAACAAAAGGATAAAGTAGTTTAATAAGAGAAAGGATAAAAAGGTCAATTGTTTGAAAAAAATATGCAAACGTTTAAACATTTTTTGTACGCAGATTAGATTTAAAAGAAATGAAAAAAGTTTAAAATAAAATGGATCTACAAATAAAATAAAATATATTTTTCTCTTCTTTATAACCCGCTTTATTAGCAAATATTTCATGGCTGACTCGATATAACACTCTGAAAATATATATTACACGAAAATACATTCGATTGTGAATTTGGTTTTCGGTGCATTTTTATTATGATATGATTTTAGTTTTTAACTATTTTCTATAAACAATTTTATGGTCACTTTTGAATCAAAAGGATTCAAAAGTTGACTCTCACAAGAATGCATTTGTTGTCTTATTTTTGCCTTATTTTTCTAGTTTTATTAATCTAGACTTGTAATCGCTACTTGTACCTAAAAACATTAAAACTAAAATGTCGTGTATTTACGGAGACAAAGACGAATTCAATTTAGCGTCGTTCTAAAAACTTGTACAATAAAAACTTATGAATCTTAAAGTCTTTGGTAGAAAAGAAGTGACGAGAATCACGTCAATAATTAAATCCCTTCAATTCTTTTTATAAGGATTGAATCTTTTTTTTTTCTTTTGTTTTTTATAATTGGACTATTTACAGAAAAACTGTACTAAACCGTTTGAACTTCTTTTCCACTGAATTCGACCATGTCATGATCAGTCTTTCCAAAATTTGTCAAACTACTCGGTGATGACAATGCGAGTTTGGAAAATTTTAAACAATGGAAAACAATTTTATGATATTGAATATTTGAATAACATTTTATTTCAATTAATATTTGAAAAAAGGCACAATCTCTCGGAACGTAAATAATGCATTTTAAATCTTATAGATTAAGAAAAGAAAATCTCATTATTGATGAAATTCTTAATATTTTGCAAAAGTATGTATTTGTAAAGAAAGATCAATCTTATAAAAATACAGAATACAAATAAAAGAGAGAATCAATAGTCTCTGAAATTAGGCTAATTTTTTATGTACAAGAAAGAAATTAAAAGTTTCTTTCGAAAATTTTTACTCAGGTATGTACACTATTTAAAGACACACATTATTTACATACACACAATTATGTTTAGCCTACATGAATGTTTGACCACTTTGATGATAGATAAAAAAGTAAAAAAGGCATTTTGCAAAAAGCATTTTAGAGCCAAACTTTAACAAGAAAATATATCTTTCTTTTAATATATCTTATTTTCTCAACTGTCAAAAGTATCATAAATTTCATTTAAGGAATGTTTCAGAAAGTGACGTCACGAGAATGTTATTTTTTCAAACAATATTTGTTATTTGTATCATCTAACAAATCGTGATCATCCAATTGAAGAAGAACTTTGACTTTTTAGAAATTAAGACAATTCAGATATAAACTTAGATACAAAAATATCTAAATATAAAAACTTCCTCTATGAGGAATCAAAGTAAGAAATATTAAAATTAAAATAACTTCTAATTAATCAAAGTGTCTTCTCCAAATCGCTATTTTCAAAAATTATATTAAAAATTAAATTTTTTTAACGATTTTCAAAACACATTTTGAAAAGAAAATTAATAACATAACATATTTCAAAGTAACTTGAAAAAAAGAAAATAAAACTAATATAAAAGATATTCAAAATAAAATGTTCAAAAATGAAAAAATAATGGGTCAAAATATTTTTAAAAAATTCATAATAATTATGTAAACATAACACGGTTCGTAAATGTGAGATTCCAGACTTCTTTTAAAGATTCTTTTAACCAGAATGTCCACTGCCAGTAAGCAAAACAGTTGGCCTTTCTAAATGATTACTATCTAACTTCTGCCGCTTTCTTGGCCCAGAAGAGCAATTTTCCAAATTTACAATATGAGGAGCAGTCAGTTGATGCTCAGGAGATTGTCCAGCAGAAACTAAAGTTGGTGATCGAGCCGAACAAGGTGGAGAAGGACATTCCACTTTCATAGAATGGCTGTCAATTAAATGCTGTTGGGGTTGTTGTTGCTGAGGATGACTCATTTCGTAAAATAATCCCGACATTGTCGATTGGTAATGATTCGTCGACAATCGGTTTCCAGCCTGAGAACTTGAACTGTAGAGGGAATTTGAATAAGTCCCCTGGGACACACTTGTGTGGGCCATTCTCAAGTCATTGAAATTTTCTGCAACACATGGTCAAATTTCATTTATTAATTCATTGTTGTTAACATTTTCAGGAATAATCATTTTAATTCAATCCGATTAGATTCAATTTTAATTCAGTCCAATTAGAATTCATTTTAATTAAATCCAATTAGATTTATTTTAATTCAATTCAACTATAGATTTAATTTTAATTCAGTCCGATTAGAATTAATTTTAATTCAATCCAATTAGATTTAATTTTAATGCAATACAATTAGATTTAGTTTTACTTCAATACAATTAGATTTAATTTTAATGCAATCCAATTAGATTTAATTTTAATTCAATTCTATTAGATTTAATTTCCTTTTTTTCAAATACATCCAATTCGATTCAATTTAATCCAATTCAACTCAATCTAATTCAATCCCATTCAATTCAATCTAATTAAATCAAATTCGATTCAATTGTGTATTCGATTCAATTGTGTATTCGATTAATGCTAATTAAATTAAATTCAATTAAGTTCACCATAGTTCAATTCAATACAATTCAATCCGATTCATTTCAATCTGATTCAATTCAATCCATTCCGATCCGATTTAATTCAATCCAATTCAATTTCATCAAATTCTATTAATTTTAATCCAAATCAATTTAATCCAATTCAATTACAACCAATTCAGTTTAAGTCAATTCTATTCCATTAAATCTAATTAAATCCAATTCAAATCAATTCCATTCAAGCTAAGTAAAACAAACTCGATTCAATTGTATTCAATTCAATTAAGTCCAATTTGATTCAATTGTATTCAATGCAGTTAAATGCAATTTGATTCAATTGTATTCAATGTAATTAAATTCAATTTGATTCAATTGTATTCAATGCAATTAAATCAAATTTGATTCAATTGTTTTCAATGCAATGAAATCCAGTTTGATTCAATTGTATTCAATACAATTAAATCCAATTTGATTCAATTGTATTCAATTCAATCAAATCCAATTTGATTTAGTACACCACAGTTTAATTCAATACAATTCAATCCAATCCGATTTAATTCAATCCAGTTCAATTGCATTAAATTCTATTCAT
The DNA here is from genome assembly GCA_011057455.1 of Ganaspis sp. Gsp50. Lineage (NCBI taxonomy): Eukaryota > Metazoa > Arthropoda > Insecta > Hymenoptera > Figitidae > Ganaspis > Ganaspis sp. Gsp50. Next base: position 1,461 of record WNHD01001493.1, on the reverse strand, counting down.
TTTAATAGAATTCTAATCAATACAATTAATAACAACCAATTTAGTTTAAGTCAATTCTGTCTAATTCAATTTAATTAAATCCATTTCGATTTAATTGAATTGAATTCAATATAAGTAAATACAATCCGATTCAGTTCAATTCAATTAAATTCCATTTAATACAACTATATTTAATCCAATTCAATTTTAACCAATTCAGTTAAGTCAATTCTATTTACTTCAATCTAATTAAAACCAATTCGATTTAATCCTTTTCAATTCAATCTAATTAAATCCACTTCAATTCAATCCCCTTCAATGCAATCTAATTAAATCCAATTCGATTCAATCCCCTTCAATGCAATCTAATTAATTCCAATTCGATTCAATCCACTTCAATGCAATCTAATTAAATCCAATTCGATTCAATCCACTTCAATTCAATCTAATTAATTCCAATTAAATTCAATCCTATTCAATGCAATCTAATTAAATCCAATTCGATTCAATCCCCTTCAATGCAATCTATAATTAAGTCAAATTCGAATCAATTGTATATAATATATACAATTATATCCAATTCAATCCAGTATACCCAATCCAATTCACTATACAATCAATCCAATCAATTCCAATTCCATATTCATTACAATTTAAACAAATCCGTATCAATTCAATTCAATCCAGTTCAATTTAATCAAATTTAATTTAATACAATTCAATTTCAACCAATTCAGTTAAAGTAAATTCTATTCAATTCAATCTAAACAAATCCAATTCGATTCAGTTGAATTCAATACAATTCAATACGATTCGATTCTATTTAATACAATTCAATCCGATCCAATTCAATCAAATCCAATTTAGTCAAATTCGATTTATTTTAATCAAATTTCATTTAATACAATTTAATTTAATCCAATTCAATTTAAATCAATAGGATTAAATTAAATTTAACGAAATAAATATTTTTCGCTGTTGCGAACATTTTTTGCCTGTTCAAATCAAAATACAATTATGAGAATCATTTTATCTGAATTTGTCTTTAGCAAATTCACATCATAATCCATTTATAATCGTTTTTTAATTCATAGTCATTTTTATCATTTTGAATTTCCTGGACCTGTGCCTACTTTCTACTTTATATTAGTAACAATCTTTCAAACTTATAAAAACAATTCTATCTCGTTTTATACCTATTCTTTTTTATTTTTAATTAAATCCATCTATTTCAATCACTTTTATATCTTCTAGGATGAAAGTGTAAATGTCCCTTGATGAATTTTAAATTCAATTTAATTTTAGAAAAGCCTCTTATACCCTTTTGGGCTTCAAGGGGATAAATATAAAATATAAATATAAACATAAATATAAATATAAATATGACACGATCTGAAGAAAGGGACCTTACAAGCATTTGAAATTAGGTTATGTTTGCTGACAGTTTTAGCTTAATTAATGCTTTCTTTTTAATTATTTGCA
>WNHD01001492.1:430-21756 GCA_011057455.1 Ganaspis sp. Gsp50 | reverse complement strand
TTGTTCTTAATGAAAATAAGCTATAATATTTTAGAAACAATGAATACGAATGATTAAACTCTTACTACAATAACATTTGAAATTATTTAATTTTAAAATACTTTTAAAATCATTAAAATTTAAAATGTTTTGAAAAATTTAACTTCAAAATGCCGTTTCTCGCGCGCTTTAGCGCGCGTCTATTTTGCTAGTAGTAAATAAATCATCTCTTTGTTAATGTACATTCATTTGTCTTTCTTTTGAAAATCATTTCAGCCACTAAAATTTCTCATTAAGAACCGTACGTTAAAATAAACGTCCGGATACAAGGTAAGGATCAGCATTTAACAATCTTTTGACAAAACAGGAACTTCTCCGCATTCATTTGAATTGCAGTTCTTAGGGCTTCTTCATATTCACTGTGCAAAACGATGTTGATTTCGTTTTCTAGGTAAGGATCAGCATTTAACAAGCTTTTGACAAAACAGGAACTCTATACCCTATTCATTCAAATTTAAGTTCCTAGGGCTTCTTCACATTCAAAAACGATGTTGCCAAACGACGATGCAAAGAGATTTTAATATGTTTTGCTAGGTAAGGATTAGCATTTAACAATCTTTTGACAAGAATATGCCAGCTTCACGATATTTATTTGAATTTAATTTTCGAGGTGTTCTTCACATTGAATTTTCAAAACAATGTTGATTTCGTTTTATATGTAAGGATCAGCATTTAATAACCTTTTGACAAAAAAGGTGGAGTCGTTTTCACGGTAGAGCTCTACCGTGAAAACGACTCCACCTGATAAAGAATTTACAATAACCAAATAAAGTGTGGAGCTCACCATAGAGACGGCGAAAGCCCCACCAATTAGTTGAACTTTACATTTTAATAGTACTATAACTTTTTAAAAAGACGTTTACTGTCCGAACACTATACTAGAAGTGACGCGAGACAAGCGTCTCTCGAATGGTATATTGATTTGACGTTGGCGCTGCACTCGGTGCTTCGGAATTACCAGATGGTTACGTCAACGACAAGAGATCAGAATTCATTTGCGCAAGCGCGTCGAGTCAATCAAGCTTCAATCTCAGAGGTCTACTAAGAGCAGAAAAATTAATTAACTCTATGAATCTACCGTTAATTATCTTATACAAAAATAAAAGATCGGCGTACAAAAATCTCGAAGACAAAAGCGGGATCCTAAATAATGATCCAAGTTGACTATAATCATAATCGAACCGGTTCCATGCAACACCAAGCTGCAAGGCGTAAAAATCTATTTTGAATTCTTTCAAATCTAATCATATGAACCTAGAAGTATGTTGAGGAAATTGTTGAGCAAAATTTTGCATCTGTAATGATGCAAAGAGAATAAGCGGTTTAAATTATTTTCCTGTTTTGGATATTCGGAAATATCCAGAAGACACATGAGTCCATTTTTTAAGTTGACGTATTTCGGAATGTGTATACATAATTTTCGGAAAAAGAACTTTAAATGTAGACATGTGTAAGACAATGCAAGCAGAATGAATGAATGTGCTGATGAATGCGCACAATAGAGGAAGAGGACTGACACAATGGGGGCGACAAAAACTCGATTCTTCGCAGCAGCCAAGTTACTAAGACAGAGTGTGTGAGAGTTGGCAAGAGAAAAGCATTGCAGAAGTCAGAACAGGCCATTAGGGCCAACGAACCTGCATTATTTCGAGGGCCACTCTGTTCCAAACAAACTCTTCCTACACGCAAAAAAACAATTGACTCCAAAGATACTTTCCCTTTCGTCTCAATTTTCACGATTACATCTAAAATAAAAAATCTTAGAGTGTTAGAGTAAAACACTTACAATTAGAAAAAACGAAATCCCGAAGTCTAGTTTAGATAGAAAATTTTGTCAGAACTCAACTCAAGCAAAATCCCGAAGTCTAGTTTAGATAGTAAAATTTGTCAGAACTCAACGATGTAATAGGGAACTATAAGTCTGTAAGTCCAATTTTACACAAGCAAAGTACAATCTATAATAATAAATTTCAAAATATGAAGTCGATTGCCTTCTGTCTCCGGCTCTACATCCATAAATGAAGGAGAATGAACAGTTGTAATGTTGCCGAGACAAGCCCACAATCTATAAATCAAACATATATCGTGCATACATATGAACTTCCTCCGAGAAGCTGGCTCCCCTTTAGGGTCGGACGCATTTGTCACAGAACAAGCAAACAATCGTATTTCCGACTGAATTACGCAGAACCCTGTGCAATATCGGCACGGATATTGTTTCACGAAATACCGAAATTCAGGGCAGGATGTAGTGCTGATGAAGGGAGTGAGTGGTATATTCGACTCGACAATGGTCTAAACAAGGATCTTTACTTCTGTATCCTTCTCGAGACTGACGAGCTACCACGGTAGTAGCATGCCAACATAAGGGTCGTTAACGTCGTCTTAAACAATCCATTCGTCTTGCCTCTGCTTAGTAGTCAGCAACTACTGTAGCCCCGCGGCCACTTTATGCTCACAATTACCACATTTCCCTAACAAAAAAGCGCGGATGGAAATACAAAAAATAATTTTCTAGTGTATCTTTTTTTCTAAAACTAATGCTGCTTCGGAAAAATTTAAAAAAAAAAAAAAAAAAAAAAAAATTGTGGAATCTCTTAATTTGTGGAACCAAATCTAATTCATTGCTTGTGATAGATATAGGATTCAGATTATAAGCCCGGTTGTTATCCTGACCCAAATAATTTGAGAATAAAGAGGATGGGAATAAATCTGAAATACTATGCCAATTTTCTTCGTGTAAAGAATTTCTTGTAAAGAGATCCAAGAAATCTTTTTTTCCCCCTTCTATGGAAGTCCAACACTGTTATTCTTTCGCGATTATACGATCGACGAAACATTAAAACGCCGCCGGGATGAATTAGTACATCGGAATAAGAGATTTATTAATCTACTGTAGCGCCCCCTCTCGTGCAGCAAGCGATTAACATTTTTGACGCCGATAAAATACTGTCCACCTGTGCGCGCGGTCGGACTCATTTCATTGCGACCAAACAAATAATACATGTCGCAAGTGTATCATAATGAATTCCATATTCAATAGAGTTACGGGTCCTATTCGTTTTTCCATCTCCCAAAAAAGATTCTCTACACTCTAGTCACAGCAGTAGGCCATTTTATATTAAATTCCTTGTAGAATCTTCAATTTCGTTCTTATCTGCGTGAAATGGTCCCGGAGAGGGTCATATCAATCAAAGTAAAAGGAGAGAGTTTCAAAAAAAGCATGTCAATCTTTAGATATTGAAGAAAATGTAACTACAGGGTGCTGTGCATTCGAATGAAAACTCGGCGACTTGGTGGAATTCATTATCGAACATAGTCGTGGCACTTCGGAACGGAATAGATACCGATTGACTAACCCGGAAATGGACTATCTAGAATTATGAAAGTCTGAATTCCCTTTGTTTTAATTTAAATTCTTAGGGCTTCTTCATATTCATATTGTTGATTTCGTTTTCTAGGTAAGGATCAGCATTTAACAATCTTTTGACAGAAAAGGAACTCTACCGAATTTATTTGAATTTAAGTTCCTAGGGCTTCTTCATATTCACTGTGCAAAACGATGTTGATTTCGTTTTCTAGGTAAGGATCAGCATTTAACAATCTTTTGACAAAACAGGAATTTTTCTTCTTTAAAAGAAAACAGGACTCTTTAAAAGAAAACAGGACTCTTTAAAAGAAAACAGAACTCTTTAAATACTGTTAAAAAGAAAACATTGATTTAATATCAATGACATAAAATTAGATTTACCTGTTTTATAATATTACGAAGCTTGGAGAGGAAAGTAGTTCGTAACTGCAGGTCCTCTCTGCAGGGAAGCAGATAGCAGATGGAAGGGTGCCGATACTTATCTTTGCCAACTCTGCTGAGAAATTAGGATGACACTCGTTGGTTGGTTTGAAAAGCCAAATTCTTTTCTATTGTTTATCCCACGTCTCTGTTCCAGATGCGTTGAGTGATGTTTTACATTTGTAAAAATTTCGTTTTAAACTTTTCACAAATATATTTTAGGTTACAATGACGAGCAGTTGATTTTAAAAAAACACTTTTAACTCTTAAGTCTTAGACTAACGAATGATACAATGACTAGAGGTTGTAACCGAAAATTATTTAATTCAATATTTTATGCAAAATACAGTTAATCGGTTACAAGGATGGAAACTAAAATAGAATTAATTAATTAAGAGGACGCCAGATCTTTCTTGGATCATTTTTAAACAAAATAAATCAAAATAAATCAAGGAAGGAAATATAATTGAGTTTTAAACAAATTAAATAAGTTGACAATCACAAAAGGGAAAGCTCAACTTTAATAAATCAGTCTTGTTGACAACCACAAAAAGGGGAAGCTCACCCAAAACTGATTTACAAAAAGGAAATTAAATTACTCTTAAAGTCTATTATCAAAATAAATGAGAAACCAGAAGAATTGTCTAGTTTCCAATAATAAATAAAATTACCTCGGCTAGTAGTCTCCAACTTTTTGGACGATGGGTAGAGGGGGAAGTTCGTTTTAATTTAGCTAATAATATTCAAAATTTGAAAGGAAAAGATTTAAATTTAGTTGTTATTATTAAAAGAGTTAAAGTTAATCGAAGTAATTCCAAAATGGACAATAACTAATTGGGGTGTACTTCCGAATAGCGCGGACCTCCAAATTCATTGAAAGTTTGTATACTAACGTTGAATTTGGAGGTCCGCGCTATTCGGAAGTATATCCACTAATTGAATTTGAGTCTCCAAAAGAAAAGACCACGATGTTTAGTTTAAATTCTGAAAAGATCAAATCATTAACTAAATTATCAGAAATCCAGATATTAAGATCACCAATGAGACACAGAAAATATAATAAACTGTTTCATTAATATTTAAAGATAAGTAAAATAATAATAATGAATCAATTTAGTGGGATTAACAATAATCGAATTAGGGAAAAAAAGAAATAGATAAGGAAACTAATAGACTCAATACAATAATAACATTTTGAGGTTAATTATAAAACTATTTACTTGATTTAACAGATCAAGGATTCTTCCGTATTCCAAGACTCAAGTTTTATTTAAATTAACAATCAATAAATCAACAAAACAAAGATCTTATGAGAATGAATAAAGAAAAAAAAGTTGCCGAGATTTTTGGCTGCGAAAACCCACCCAAGACAGAACGAGATTTCTTAATTAAACGTTGGTAGAAATCTTACCAGACATGCCGAAAATGAATAGGAGACGAAGCGGGATCCGTTATCCAAAAAGGAGGCGGCCAAAACAAAAAGAATCCGGAGAAAAGGCGAAGAAAAGATTTTTCAAAATAAAAATAGTCCGTCTTCAATGGCTGTTCTCGAGAAGAATGAGAATTATTGATTGTTTTTGTCATGGTAACCTAGCGTTACCATGGCGAGTTCTTAGACTAACTTAGTCAAAAGACGATCTAAAGCTAAAAAAGTTTAACAAAATTGTCCAAAACATAATGCTTCCGGTAAAATCTCGAGTTTCATTGGTCGAGGGAAAAAGCAGCTAAAATTCAAATCTTCAAAAATCGAAACCGTTCTTCTAAATTAATTACGAAAATTAATTTGCTCCAAAAGATGGTAGATCATCGATTCTCTTCCACAATTTATCCAAAAAGGTGAATCAGCCGACTGAAATCCAAGAATTCCAAGAAAGTGACAATACAAAGGATCATCCACGAATCTTGAATCCAAAACCGGATATAGTCCTGACCACACGGATTGAAATAACCTGGGCCACAGCAAAAAGAGATCTAAAGATTTAGAAATACTCGATGAAATCTTCCTAGAGATGGGTCTTCCAAATATCACTCCAGGTGACGAAGTCAATTTCTTAATACAGGGCAGGAAAAGCAGCAAGAATAAGATTGGCATTTCAAAAGAATCCAATTTCTAGGGTACGATCAAGAGACGGTTCCAGGAACAGAACTTCAGACAAAATTAACGAAAGCCGAAAGAGAAAGATTTGGTTAATTTCTTTTTCAAATCCAGATCCGGTTTCTAGGTTATGGCGGCAAAATTTGAATTTAGTAATTAATTTTTCTTCAGGTAATAAGTTTGAGGTTAAGGCGGTAAAATTTAAATCTCTTTAAAAATACAATTCGTAAATTAAGGCATTGATTCATAATTTTGGAGGTTATTCTTAATTCTTTGGTAGTTATTCTTAAATAATGGCATAATAATGGCATAATAAAATTATAGAATCTTCAAATTGAGGAATCAGAAACAATTCCTGCCTGCATGATGAATAGGTTCATTTTTAATGTTCACGGAAAAATGCGGAGTAAGGGGCAGCTTTAAACTAATAGAATATTAAGCGAGCTATGGACCTAAACTATTTATATTCTTGAGACGTTCTTTAATGGGCACCATTTGTCTGGCAATTAAAACCGATGATTGATTGTTCGCTCATCCTGACGTAGAGATGGAGTTTCTCAGCTGCTTGTAATATGTGAAAATAAAATTGAAGAAGCAGTGCCGCTTTCTTCCACATGCACCCTTTCTATTTATCGTGAAAAAGAGGCAACACGTTTTTTTCATGCTCAACGGTTTCTCGCGAATTTAATGCTCGATAATTGATTAATGCCTGTTAAATGTTTGACGTGTCAATCATAGACCAGGAATGATTGATTCCTGACAGTTTCTTAGAAATCGGCTTGTTAAAAAAGTAGCACGGTAAGATACAATGCTCCCAGAAGATGTTTCGCACAATTGTCAGCATCTGTTAACCAAATTGGAGGCCGCCTAAAATGGAAGCTGTTTTCGATCATTAAAACTAGTTTTTCGCAATTGCTCGTAGAAGAAACGGTCAAACGGTGAATACGGAATCCGATAATTTAATGCTATGTTCTTTTCGTAAAAAAAAAAAAAAAAAAAATTGACTTGGATAAAAATCAGAAGAACTGGGATCCAAATAATTCTAATGAAATTTTTGGTTGAAATAATTTTGTTTTCTCTTGAAATTATAAAATTAGAATTTCGGTGGTTCAACTTATCGGTAGGAATTTAATGAAAGAGGGGTTGTGATGGAGCGACCCTCGTGTATCAAATATGCGTCGAAGCCATCGATAATACTTTTCTGTAGCAACAGCTAGAGTCCAAAAGAAGTCACATTAGTTTCATCTAATGATTCAAACTTTAACAATTTGCATTGCATTACTTGCAAATCCTTTGATGATGGTTGCCGAAGACGTAAATACTTTCCTCTACGCAAATCACAGGTATTTCTTTTCGAAAGTAATAACACTTCGCAGACATTGATGAAAAGTTGTTACACGACAAATTACAGAGCATAACAGTTTTTTACTCACAAATGTGAATGAAACGTCCCAAATCGTTTTAAGTAATGATGAAATGAAGACTGGATCTAATGAAAGAATTTTTCATTTGTATGATTGATTGGTGATGAATACGGTTGGAATTCAGTTTGTCGTTACAGGTGAAGTACAAATTAGGCCTAATTGTTGGCAAATCTTGTTGATGCCAATGTCTATTTAAGAAAATGCGTAAATGCTGCGGAGAGCTGGTCAACAGCAAATGACTAATTGACAAACATTGACAAGCATCCTGTATTACCGAGTGGCTCTGTTTATAAATTGACCTTTGCTTTTCCAAGCTATGATCATTTCCTCTGAGACAGATATTTGATCTCGTCCATTACTGCCAAAGCTCTGCTTCACTCTGCTTTTGACAAACAACGATATGAATCCCTTCTATTTGGAAATTTCTTAAGAAAAACAAAAACCGCCTAGGCATTGTTGAGCTTTATTTTTTAAAAATGTAACGTTTCATTGTTAAAAAACGTAAGGTTTTATTTTTAATAAAAAACAATCGATACATTAATTTTAGATTGCCTAAAAAAACAAAACAATCGAAAAATTGTAAAAAATTTATCAAAGATGGTATTATATTGTTAGAACGGATTAATACGATCACAGTGCCACTATGCGGTGAGTGAATTCCGAACCAAATCACTGAAACTGTTTTATCGACCGCCGGTGTCCATTACCGACCATCAATGAATGCTCGAGTTGCTCGGCGCTTCCATTGCGCCTGCGCCGGCCTCGTCCGGCATCCAAGATGTCCGCGTCCATTTTCCGTAGGTGGTAAACAATACGGAGACTAATGTCTTTAGCCCCGGAACTCTTATAAGATTGAAAATTACATCCACGTGAAAAGATTCCACAGAATTATTCTAGAAAAGTATCCAGAAGAGTAGCCAGAAGAGTATCCAGAAGAGTATCTAGAAGAGTATCCATAAGAGTATCTAGAAAAGTATCCACAAGTGTATCTAAAAGAGTATCCAAAAGAACATCCAAAAAATATTTTGCAAGAGTCAAGTTTTGGCTTGATGCTTGCAAATGACAATAATTGTCGCGTCCTAATTTATTATTTTAATTAAACTGACTAGTTGCAATGTTATAAACTTTTTATTATTCAGCTTGATTTAGATGGTAAAACAAACCATCGAAACGTCGCAACTTTACAAATGACATAAATGTGTTTATGTTTTTCTACCTTCCTGTGATCGAATTTATTTATCCGACATATATTTGGAAGAGTTTATACAAAAGTAGCATCACATCATTTTACAAATAACAGTTCAATACGATCGTAGCGCCCCGATGCGGTGAGTGAATTTTGAAGCAAGTCACTGAAACTGTTTTATCAACAACTGGTATCCATTACCAATCATCGACAAATGCTCGAGTTGCTCAGGGCTCTCACTGCGCATGCGCCTGCTTCGTATCCAAGATGGCCGCCTCCAGTTTTGTAGGTGGTAAACAATACGGACCTTAACAATTCTAAAACTCTTGTAAAATCGACAATAACATCTAAATCACACTCACTTGGAAAGATTCCATGGGATGATTCCATTTAATAATCCTTGAAAAGTTTTTAGAAAAGATTTTTCAAGAGCTGCAAAAATTTGTACTTTCTACGAGTTGTATTTCCATACCCCAATTTTTCTCTAAAAAAAATGTTTTTAAAAAAAGTTTGCATTTTACTACAATGAGGATTTATATTTGAATGAAAATTCTAGATGGATTTTATTTGGCCAACTTTGAGGGTAAATAATTTTCGTTCATATCTTGGAATAAGTGTATAAATCGCAAGGATGTGACGTATCGAAGCACACAAGTGTAAATTAAGGAATTTCTGAGACAGTGAGAGTCTGGACTAATGTTGCAGCTCGGGAACTACGGGGTGGCCTATTAAACTCGAGGACAGAGGAATATTAAGTGAACGAGGATGATTCTTTTGCGAAATGACTCCAATAAGCCGTATCGCGCTCTCATTACGCTCGAAATCTGAGAAACTGATGGGCAATTACCTTGGCCAAGGCACAGTTTCGTTCTCCTCACGACAAAAGAATAACTGCTCGGCTTTCCGGACGTCGCGTTGAACGGTTATCTTTCGATCAAAAGAATCACCGCCATATTCGTCCTGCTGACCACTATCTCTTCCCATCTGCGTATGCGTGTTAATGTCATTCACGAAGTGGGCGAAATTTATGTACGCACTTTCGACGCGAATTAAATCTTACAAATTAAAAATCTCCTCTGCCTGTATTATGTTCTTTAAACAATCTCAAAATCCCTGGAATGTCTTATTTCTAAAAAAAAAATGTTTTCCATTTCTATTTTACCTTTTTCTTTAGAATTTTTGTATATATTTTTAAAAAATAGATTTATATATTTTTAAAAAGTAGATTTATGTTATTTTGAAAATAAATCTATATTATTTTAACAATAGATTTACATTTTTTAAAAATAGATTTATATTTTTTAAAAAATAAAGTTGGGTTTTATATTTTTGTTTTAAATTTTTCTATAAAAAGAAATAGCACATTAGGATGACAATGATTTAAAATTTGTAAGCACGTATATCAATTTAGAAGCAAAAATTTATATCACACTGCGTTGTCAAGATTTATACTCATTTTAAACTTTGGTAAAATATTTAAAAAAATTTTAAAAAATGCTTGCAAAATATCTTTTGGAGTCTCTTCTGGAATCATTCTTTGCAATCTTTTCACTTAAGTGTGATTGGGATGATATTTTCGATGTTACAAGTGAACGGGAAACTAAAAATGTTGATCTCCGTATTGATTACCACCTACCAAAAATGGACGCGGCCATATTGGATGCCAAACGAGTCCGACGCAGGCGCAGCGGGAGCGCCGAGCAACTCAAGCATTCATCGATGATCGCTAATGGCCACCAGCGGCCGATAAAACAGTTTCAGTGCTTTTGTTCAAAATTTACTCACCGCATGCGCTGCGATCGTATTCATTCGTTATTTTAAAAATAATACAATGCTAGATTTTTAAAAAACGAAAATTAATCTGAAAATGAAATCGGAAAGTGAAATTTGGAAATTTAGTGATGAAGTTATAAAGAAGTAATAAACAAAACAATGAGAAAGAATTCCTTCTCATTAGAGGATGTGAAACAATTTTCAAAGTTTAGTGACTAGGGAAAGTTATTATCTGATTTAAAAATTTGCGATTACCTGTAAGAGGAAAGAGATAAATGCCAGTGTTAAACTAAAAGTTGTAAATGGAAGAATAGTCTAAGGATATCACTCACCCGTACAAGACTTGGTGTTAACGATTAAATGAATTGCTATCGAGACTGATAGAGTATCGTTTTACGACCTCTTGCAATGAATCTCACGTTGAAGGAAGTGTTTGTTAAGAGCTAAAAACTTAAAGCGTTATTTTTGTTCGGACCCATAAAATTTTATCGAACTGAATAAAAGAAATAAAAGTTTATTACATCTTAAAAAAAATCTATTTAATTTTTAATAAGAAAATAAATAATAAGAAAATAATCTCAAACTAATAATTTAAAATACCAAAAGGAATACTAAATGCAAAATCAGAGTTCATAAAACTGTTTATAAATACAGATATAAAAAATAAGAAAAAAGGAAATCATTCTTCGCTTAGGTTCCTTTTAGAAAAAGACAAACAGATTTTATGAAATGCATTAATTAAAGCTAAATTTATTAAGGAGAATGAGCAAAAGAGACAAAGATAAATAATCAAAGATTGTCTGGTGTACAGATTAATTTTACATAAAAAACAGTAAGCGGAAAGAATCGATGAGAATGCGAATAATTTTTTTTTCAAGTAGATGAAACCTGTTTTTAATGCTTGAAATAATATGCGAACGGAGAGCGCTTAATTGCTAGAGTTGAACCTCTCGAGGTCTTTTACTTAATCGACATGAGATTTTTTATGGACCACCATTGGTGCGCGCGACATTCTTAAAGTGGCAATGTATGCAGAGAAAAGACATGCGTAGCGAATGCTCACGGGTAAGAGAGGATTAAGGCTTTTGCGAATTTCGCGGGGCGACGATCATGATAATAATCTGCTCGGAGCGGCGATATTCTTGTGCGGCACGCTTGTCCGACGTCAGGAGCATAGATAATAGCGAGAGGGATCAGAGGCCAGTTCGAACCGATTCGATACGTTCGACGTTTGGCCTCTATCCAGACCTAACTTAAGGGATTAAGCCTCATCTTCAACTGGTACCTTCTCAAGATAAGGCACACGCGAAATTCAATTTACTGCATCGGATTTCAAAAACGACTATATTTTGAATAGTCTTCTTTTAATTTGTTAGAAGACTTAATAAACATTCATTTTTATTTTCTAATAAATTATCTGCAAATTGTTATTTAATAGTTATCATTGAATACGTTTATTACTGAATACGAACGAAGTGCTTCGTTGCGGTGAGAAAACGAACTAGATAATAGGAACTGCTTTATCGACCGTTGGTATCATTTACCGACTGCCGATTAGTGATTAGTTGAGCCCACTCTCTGTGTCGCGTCGACCTCTGGTAGTCTCCAAGATGGCCGCGTCCATGTTTGGTAGGTTGTAAACAATACGAAAACGTCGCAGACTATCGTTTTCGATATACAAACGTCTTAGATATATAAAATATCGATTTAGATATATGATATATGAACATATGATATATGAACATTTGATATATGAACGAAATTTCGATAAATAAATCGAAAATCACACTCTTGTGAAGAGATTCCATTGAAAGATTTCAGAAGAGTAACCAGAAGTTATTTTAGAATATTTTCTACAAAATTAATTGCGCATTATTTTGTAGGCAGCATTTGAATATGATCGTAGCGCCTCGATGAAGTGAGTGAATTTCGAATCAAACCACTAAAACTGCTTTATCGACCACTGGTACCCTCTATTGATCATCGATGAACGCTCCAGTTGTTCTAAACTCCAACTGCGCCTGCGTCGGCTTCGGATGTTGTCCAAAATGGCCGCATCCGTGTTTGGCAGGTTGTAAACAATACTAAGACAAACGTCTTTGAGGCCTCGTACTCTTGTGAAATCGAAAAAACACCCACGTGAAAATATTCCATGAAATGATTCCAGAAGAGTATCGAGAAGAATGTACAGAAAAATATTTAAAAGAGTATCCAGAAGAGTATGCAGAAAAATATTTAGGAGAGTATCAAGAAAAGTATTCAGACGAATATCCAGAAGATATTTATATTACTGACCATCGATGAATGAATGGATAAGCACTCCCACCAGCCTTGGCTGGAATCCAAGATGGCTGCCTCCATCTTTGTTAGTTGGTAAACAATGCGGAAATCAAAATCTTTACGTTTCCATACCCTTGTAAAATTAAAAATCACATCACAATCACACCAACGAGCTGAATTTTCAATGGAATGATTCCAGAAGAATTTTCAGAATTTTGCAATAGCTGCAAAAGTTGAGTCACGTTGTTTTGTAAGATGATTACGATCGCAGCGCCTCTATGCGGTGAGTGAATTTTGAAGCTGCGATTGAATCTTCTTTATCAACCGCTGGTGCGTATTACCGACCATCGAAGGATGCTTGAGTTGTTCGGCGCTCCCACTCGCTGGTCTTGGATTGCATCCAAGATGGCGGCGTCCGTGTTTCGTATATCGTAAACAATACGGAACATTCTCAAAGTCCTGGTGATTTTGTAAAGTCGCATCCTGGTTATACCAAAGGTGAAAAAAATCACTGAATATTCACAGATCATTCAAAATCATTCACAGGAGAGATTTTAAAAGAACTTTTTAGAAAATTTTCACAAAAATTAAAAAAATGTCAAATTCGAAATTCTAAAAATTTGAATCTAGAGAATCACGAGATGAATTAGAATTACGCAAAATATTATCACAATTGGAAAACATGTTTAGGTGCCTCTTTCGGGAATGAAACAATCTTTATTTCGTAATGTACCGCTACCAAGGATAGTGACGAGTTTGTTCGGCAGCGCTCATTACTGGAATTAAGCACGCGGGGTTTAAGTACCTTGGCGCGGGATGCTGATATTGTAATTATCTTGGTTATAAATTGGTTGTCACATTTTTATCGTTTAAGGTCACGCGTGATGAATACGTAGATCCAGCAGGTTCCCGTTACATTTCCCTGAGCCTGTCTCACCATCCGCCCTCCGCTTCTTCAGCCCTATCCCTCCCCCTCTTTCCCACATCACTTTTCCAGTGTCAGCATATCTGAAGATGCAGCAAGACTGAAAGAGCAGGACGGGGGAATAAAAGAGAGACTCGAGATGGAGATTCAACCCGACCAGGAACCGCTTCATCTGACAGGGCTTGCAACCTTGGTGTATTGTTCGGCTTCGGATCCCGAACATGTTGCAGGTTCTTGTGCACTTCTTGCAACTTTATACTTGGTACCGTTATGATAAGCTTATTGCATGCCTGTCCAATGCCGTCGGCAACGTCGCGAACTGACATAACAATAAAACATTGTTAACTTTGATTGCTCTGTAGCCAACATTCTGTTAAATGCGGGGGAATATAGTTTTAGTTCGTACATCTCAAGAACTTTATAATGCGCAACTTGTCGTCTTATGGTTTGGGGTTAGGGACAATAAGAAACTGGAAGAATTAATTTTTGGATTATATTTTGAATAGTCCCCTGTTTATATTAAATTTAATAAATATTAAATTTAATAAATATTAAATTTAAAAAATATTAAATTTAATAACTATTCGTTTTTATTTTCTAAAAAATTATCTGCAAATTATCATCTAATAATTATAATTGAATACGCTTATTACTGAATACGATCGCAGCGCTTGCTTGAGCAAACGAACTAAAGGATAGGAACTGTTTTATCGACCGTTGGTACCAATTACCGACTGCTGATAAGTGCTTGAGTTGCTGAGCGCTCGCGTCGACCTCTGGTTGTATCCAAAATGGCCGCCTCCATATTTGGTAGGTCGTAAACTATACGGAAACGTCAGGAATTATCGTTTTCGATAGAACCATTTTTAGGACTTTTTCTAGAATCTCTGCTATAGACTGTACCAAAAATATTTTTAGAAACAATTTTAGTATCATTTCTAGGATCATTTCTACAACCATTTTCTAATCTTTTTTAAATTTATTCCGGAACAATTATTAGAACCATTTCTACAATTCTTTCCAGAATCATTTTAGGTTCATTCGGACCATTTTAGGTCCATTTTAGGATTCGGAATTTATTCATAAAATTATTTCTAGGACATTTTCAGTACTATTTTTTGAATTACATCTAGGACTCTCAGAGGGCCATTTCCAAATTCATTTCTATTATTATTTTTAGAACCACTTCTACGATGGTCCTAATTTTTTTTTTTAAATACTGATAGAAACTGATCTTTACGTGAAACTAGTAGAAGGAAAATAAAGATTAAGAAAACATAACGGGAAACATTACAAAAATGAATAAACGATTAAGAAAAATAAATCTAGTTTTGGCACAAAGTCAAAATAAAAGAACAGAAATAATTAATTGCATAAGTCAGTGAAGCGTATTCCACTAAATAGAGTTTAAAAGACTTATCTTGGTAAAGGATTATACGCATTCTAGCGAAGCATTGTGTCCATACGGTTCGTAGTGCAGGCACATAATTATACATAAAGTATCATTAAGTTGCCATAATTCTTGTGTTATTGCATTATTTAGCGAGACTCCCCGTTGAGACAGATGTGGAATCTTTCCCAGTATACAACGAGTTGCAAACGCGTTTACACCGTAACCCATCACACACGTAACGTTACGCTGGTATACGCTAATATGCGAATACGTATAAGACGTCGCGTAGATAAACCCGTAGACATAGTTATGTCCCTCCATCTTACCCCAAGTGAACAGAAAACGCTTCGTTAACACCTTTATGACTCTTCTTCTTCTTCAGTTTTATTTAACTCTTAACCCTTTTCATTGCCCCTTTCTCTCAAGGTGTGAAACATTTTCAAATCGTTTCGCAAAATAATTACTACTATTCATGACACTCGATACACAATAGTTTCCTTTCATCCAAAAATGTTCATTTTTATTTTCTAAATTATTATCTGCAAATTATTATTTAATAATTATCATCCAATACGTTTATAACTAAATACGATAGCAGCGCTTCGTTGAGTAAATGAACTAATGTTAGGAATTGTCTTACCGACCGTTGGTGCCAATTACCGACTGCCGATAAGTGCTTGAGTTGGTCAGCGCTCCCGTCGACCTTTGGTAGTGTCCAATATGGCCGCGTTCATGTTTGGTAGGTCGTAAACTATACGGAAATGTCAGAAACTATTGTTTTCGAAAAGCAAACTATTGTTTTCGAGAAGCAAACTATTGTTTTCGATAAGCAAACTATTGTTTTCGATAAGCAAACTATCGTTTTCGATAAGCAAACTATCGTTTTCGATATGCAAACTATTTTTTCGATATATAAACTATCGTTTTCGATATATAGACTGCCCCAGTATTTTTTAAAACCGAAAATCACACTCTTGTCAAAAGATTCAATTGCATGATTACGGAAAATTCAATTTACTGCATTGAATTTGCTGCTTCAGATTTCAAAAACGACTCTATTTTGAATAGCCACCTGTTTATAGATTTAATAACTGTTCATTTTTATTTTCTAAAAAATTATCTGCAAATTATTATTTAATAATTATTATCGAATACGTTTATAACCGAATACGATCGCAGCGCTTCGTTGAATAAATGAACTGCATGTTAGAAACTGTTTTATCGACCGTTGGTACCAATTACCGACTGCCGATAAGTTCTTGAGTTGGTGAGCGCTCGCATCGACCTCTAGTAGTATCCAAAATGGCTGAGTCCATGTTTGGTAAGTCGTAAACAATATGGAAATGTCAGAAACTATCGTTTTCGATATATAATCTATCGTTTTCGATATATAAACTATCGTTTTCGATATATAAACTATCGTCTTAGATATATAAACTATCCCGGTACTTTTCTAAAACCGAAAATCACACTTTTGTCAAAATATCCCATTAATTTATTTCAGAAGAATAACCAGAAGTCATTTTACAAGATTTTCTACAAAACTGAGCAATATTTTGTAGGTAGCATCTGAATACGATCGCAGCGTCTCGATGAAGTGAGTGCATTTCGAATCAAACCACTGAAATTGCTTTATCGACCACTGGTACCCTTTACCGATCATAGATGAGTGCTCGAATTGTTCGGCACTCCCACTTCGCCGGCTTCGGATGTTGTTCAAGATGGCCGCGTTCGTGTTTGGCAGGTCGTAAACAATACGGAGACTAACATCTTGGAGTCCTGATACTCTTGTAAAATCGAAAAGCATACCCACGTTGAAAGGTAAGTATTAAATGATTCCAAGAGAGTAAAGACTGACCAGTGCTCGATTTTGAATATAATTTGAATTATTATTTATTATATTCGTTCCTGGAACATTCCTGGGATAATTTTGGCAAACATTTGTGATAGAAAAATCAGAGTTATTTTAATTTGTTTATGGAAGGTGAGAGGGTGTAAAGGGAGAGATCTGGTCAAGACAAAGGAAGGGAAGGAAAAGGACAAGGGGGGGTATGAGGAAGGGGGAGACGAGAGATGAAGCGAAGGCAACAAAACGTAAGGAACACGGTACTGGGACGCAAAACGAGGACCAAGATAAGCCTTGCCTCCATCAGGCTGCTATTTCTCCCGTGACAATAAAAATTATAGGCTATCTGGACTGGAAAACAACAGGTCGGGCTGGCTGCCTCCGGATCGTGGTTTGCATTCATTAAGCCCCGACACGCAAGCAGTGGCGGCTGGACCTCATCCCAATGGCGTTTCTCTCTCCTCATGCCTCTTCTCTTCATGTCTCTCCTCAACGTCCCTCTCCTTCTCACCCTTTCTCGCCTCCCTCTCCTCACACTTTCCCCTCACTCTTCTTCTCCACGCACTTCTCCTCACCCATCACTTCGATTTTCTTCTCCTCATCCTTCTCCACCTTGCTATTCTTTCCCTCACCCTTCTTATCCATTCTATTCTTCTCTCCCCTTCTCTTCCTATTCTTTCTCACATCTTCCTTCTTCTTGCTATTTTCTTTCTCACTATTCTCCTCCTCACTATTCTTCTCCCCGTACTTTCACTCCACGTCCTTTTCCTCCTCGTCCTTTTTATCCTCACTATCATTTTTCTCACCCTTCTCCTTCTTGTTATTTTTCCCCTCATCCTCCCGGCTATTCTCTTCCTCGCTATTCTTCTCCGCACCTTTTTCCTCCTTGTTGTTTCTCACTCTTCTTTTCCGCGCTATTTCTCCACTTGCTCTTTTCCTTCTCACCCTTCTCCTCCTCGTATTCTTTCCAACATCCTCCTCCTCGCTTTTCTCCTCACTCTTCTCCTCCACGCTATTCTTCTCTTCGTCCTTTTCCTCCCCGCCTTCTTATCTTCGTTATTATTTTTTCTCATTTATTCTTATCTTCGACAATTCTACCCTCCACCCTTATCATTTTCGTTTTTATCCCTCACTCTTCTCCTTCTCTTTATTTTTCCCCTCAACCTTTTCAACTCTTTCTTTCCGCTATTCTTTCTCTCACCCTTATCTTCCTTATTCTTCTTTTTCTCTACGTTCTTTTCTTCGCCTTATTTATTCTTTTATTACCTTTCGTCTCCACATCCTTCTTACTATTCTTCTCTTTCTTACCATTCTTCACCCTTCTCCTTTTCACCATTTTCTGCTCACCCTTCTCCGCCTATCCCCTCCTCCTAGCCATCTCTCTCTTCTCCCTCTCACAACTTCTCTCCCCACCAATTTCTTTTTCATGGAAATAAAGAGGAAAAAATGGATTGGACACCATTACGACTTTACATATCATATGCATTAAATCCTTTTATTTACCGGATCGAACTTCACGGTTGATTAACGTCTATCTTGTCGGTGGATTTTTCCCTTAATTAACCTCGAGTCGAATGGAACACACAGAAAAGAGGAGAGACGTGTCGCTGTTGCAATTTAGGGAGATTCGATCTCGGAGCGTGCATCTTGGATTTGTATGCAAATGGAGTTTTTGTTTTAGAGAAACTCTCGTCTATTATTTAATTGCTACTCTTGTTCGGTCTGAACTAGATTTTTTCTTTAATTTAAGTATCGATTATCAAAATTGATCTCACTCAGTCAATTAATTATCTATTATATTATTAAAAACGGTTTGTTTATTCTGTTGTACATTTCTTTGCTTTATTTTTTTGTTAGAAAGTGTTTTCCAAAATAGCTCTTTTTATATTGTACGAAATGTTTATTTTTTGACCAAAATATTTCTCTTATTTTATTCAAAATATTTTTCTTATTTTATTCAAAATATTTCTCTTATTTTATTCAAAATATTTCTTTTATTTTGTTCAAAAAATATTTTTTTGAATTATTATTATTAAATAGAACTATTAAACAGTCTTTTTTTTATTTTTATGTAAATTTCGCTGATTACGAATCTGAAACCATAGCTTTTAATAAATCAAAATTTTTTTAAAAATAAGAAAAAATAAAAAAATAATTTTTAAAAATAATATCATATTCGTAATCAGCGACCTCGAAAACCCCCGAGTAACGATTTCTAGAATTTTTAATTATAATTTCGACTGTTGACCACGTTTTCGGAGTTTGGAACTACTGTGATGCGCAGAAGCAACATGTGATGCTTATGCGCGCGCGCAGTAATCACGTTACGCATGCGCAAAAATAATATGACATTTACAATGCGCAGCAGTCATCTAAGAAAGTTACATATGCGCAGTAGTCATCTACGACAATTACATATGCGCAGTAATCATCTACGTTAGTTATATATGCGCAGTAGTGATCTAAGGAAGTTACGTATGTGCAGTAGTTATATCTACGATAGTTACATATGCGCAGAAGTTGCCTATGACAGTTGAATGAATATAGTATTCATCTGTATAACTGTTAAACGTGCTCAGTAGTTTCGAGCAGTAATAACGCATGCGCAGTAGTCGTATATGTTACTTACGGGTGCGCAGTAATTACCTTACGCGTGCGCAATAGTCATTTACGACATTTACATATTCAAAGAAGTCATCTACAACAGTTACATATGCGCAGCAGTCGTCTACGGCAACTATCTGTGCGCATAAGTTATCTACAAAACCTACCTATAAGCAGAAGTAATCTGTAACAGCTATATATATGAGCAGTAATCATAATCGATAAATAACTATGCGCAGATGTAATCTGTAACAGCTACATAAGCGCAGAAGTCATCTGCGACAAACCACCATGCGCAGAAGTCATCTGCGATAAATAACCATGCGCAGAAGTCATCTGCGACAAACCACCATGCGCAGAAGTCATCTGCGACAAACCACCATGCGCAGAAGTCATCTGCGTGAAACAACTATGCGCAGAAGTCATCTGCGATAAATAACCATGCGCAGAAGTCATCTGCGACAAACAACCATGCGCAGAAGTCATCTGCGTGAAACAACCATGCGCAGAAGTCATCTGCGTGAAACAACCATGCGCAGAAGTCATCTGCGATAAATAACCATGCGCAGAAGTCATCTGTAACAGTTACTTATGCGCAGTAGTCATAAACGACACTTACACATACACAGTTCTCACCTATGATTGCTACAAACACTCAGCAGTCACATATAACAGAAACAAATGTTAATAAATACTGATCCTCACAAAAAATTGTTTATTAATTTTCTTGGAAGACTTTTCATAACTTATGAAAAAGTCATTTATTATTTTTTAAAATAATTTGCATAGATTCTGTAATATTATAAATATAATAAATAAAAAAATATTTTTCTAATTCAAAATTAACTTTCTACAAATTTTTAAAAATACTTTTGTACAAAATAAAAATTCTGCGCGCTAGAATAAATAAAGAATGAAATATCTAATATTATCTGAAGAGACTATTTAAAATGGTTGAAGGAATTCTCTTGTCGAAAGCACGTGCAGAGGGACTTCATAAGAGCCGATTGCTTACGACGATTAATTGCACCCCTGCTGCTAGCCAACTTGGGATATCAGCTGTGTCCACTGGGATTCTTTTACTTTACGATTCAAAGCACTTTCGTGCGTATAGGCTGTGTACCAGCATTTGTCATACTCTCGATTTGTTTTTAATCGCAAAGAAATCAGATTCCAAAGCGATTCTTAACGCGTCCATAATATACGACACTCGATAGAGATTTATACTTCCGCCATCAAGTGTCGAGTGCGATCGACTTTGTACCAAAAAAGAGGTATTACCCTGAAGTGAAAAGCAAGATAAAAAACTTTTGCTGATTCCACGAGTCACGCAAGACTAGTCTAAAGAAAAGGGTAGAGGGAACAAGGAGGAAGAAGAATTACACGTAAACCAACAGACGTTCGTACTTTTTTTTCTTCTCTTTTTGACCCTCGCGCAGCACTTTCTGTCAAAAGAGCGAACGCATCGAAGGTTTAAAAAAAAATTATAAAATAAATTAAACTTGCTAAATTTTAACAACACGCGAACTTTTTTGAGAAAGGTAACTGAAATAGGAAGAGCTTTTGCTTCTGCTGGTTTTTGTATTTTCAGGAATTTTGTTAATATTGTAAATTGGCGGTTATCATAATTACTGGCTTTCTTTTTTAAATAGTGTGTACTCTGCAAAATTGTATGAAATTTCAGGAAAGGATAAAGGATTACTTTTTAGTCTTTCTGTGCACATGGTCTGTGGAAAAAATGATGTTCAACAGGTTATGGGCCCAGAGTTCAAATTTTTGTTACTCTGGGTAATTAATAATATTTATTACAAACAGTAAATTTTTAAACTGGGATCATTCATGACGATCAGTAGGACCATCTATAGGGTTAAATTCAAGATCATTTTCCAGATCACTTACAAGATCGTTTTCAAAATTTCTTTCAGAATCATTTCCCAGATAAGTTCAAGATAATTTCCAAGATCAGTTAAA